>MJUU01043280.1:50083-69753 GCA_002080025.1 Modiolus philippinarum
ATATGTGTAGTAGTTCTGAGGTGGTGTTGATATGTGTAGTAGCTATAGAGGTGGTGTTGATATCTGTAGTAGCTATAGAGGTGGTGTTGATATCTGTAGTAGCTGTAGAGGTGGTGTTGATATCTGTAGTAGCTATAGAGGTGGTGTTGATATGTGTAGTAGTTCTGAGGTGGTGTTGATATGTGTAGTAGTTTCAGAAGTGGTGTTGATATGTGTAGTAGTTCTGAGGTGGTGTTGATATGTGAAATAGTTCTGAGGTGGTGTTGATATGTGTAGTAGTTCTGAGGTGGTGTTGATATCTGTAGTAGTTTCAGAGGTGGTGTTGATATGTGTAGTAGTTTCAGAAGTGGTGTTGATATCTGTAGTAGTTTCAGAAGCGGTGTTGATATGTGTAGTAGTTTCAGAAGTGGTGTTGATATTTGTAGTAGTTCTGAGGTGGTGTTGATACGTGTAATAGTTTCAGAAGTGGTGTTGATATGTGTAGTAGTTCTGAGGTGGTGTTGATATCTGTAGTAGCTATAGAGGTGGTGTTGATATGTGTAGTAGCTATAGAGGTGGTGTTGAAATCTGTAGTAGTTCTGAGGTGGTGTTGATATGTGTAGTAGCTATAGAGATGGTGTTGATATGTGTAGTAGTTCTGAGGTGGTGTTGATATCTGTAGTAGCTATAGAGGTGGTGTTGATATGTGTAGTAGTTTCAGAAGTGGTGTTGATATGTGTAGTAGTTTCAGATGTGGTGTTGATATGTGTAGTGGTTTCAGAAGTGGTGTTGATATGTGTAGTAGTTCTGAGGTGGTGTTGATATGTGTAGTAGTTCTGAGGTGGTGTTGATATTTGTAGTAGTTCTGAGGTGGTGTTGATATTTGTAGTAGTTCTGAGGTGGTGTTGATATGTGTAGTAGTTCTGAGGTGGTGTTGATATCTGTAGTAGTTCTGAGGTGGTGTTGATATCTGTAGTAGCTATAGAGGTGGTGTTGATATGTGTAGTAGTTCTGAGGTGGTGTTGATATGTGTAGTAGTTCTGAGGTCGTGTTGATATCTGTAGTAGTTCTGAGGTGGTGTTGATATCTGTAGTAGCTATAGAGGTGGTGTTGATATGTGTAGTAGTTTCAGAAGCTATTTTTATATATCAAGTAGTTTTTGACGTGGTGTTAATATGCCTAGTAGTTTCAGAGGTGTTGTTGATATGTGAAGTAGTTTAAGACATGGTGTTGATATGTGTAGTTTCAGAGGTGGTGTTGATATGTGTAGTAGTTTCAGAGGTGTCAGATGATGGTTTCTGAGACATTTTGTGTTGACCTTCAGGGATTATCTGAATGGTGTGAGCCAGTAAGTAAGAAATTATGTTCATATGTACTCCATGTTCTCATATTTGTTCCTCTGACAAATAATTCATTGTTACCTTAGTGGGGTAAGTGCAGCATAATACCTAATAAACACATTGTAATATAATGTACTGCAAGCTATGTAATTCTTATAGAAGCTTTATACGGACTCAAGTGAACATTCCTGAATACTGAACATAAATTGTGTACAGTATATAATGAATACATCTTTTAAAAATATTGAATTGAGGGTTAGGTTATCATATAAATAGAAACTCTGCACTGACTATTCCAACTGCACACCACATTAGTAATCTGTACTTCCCATAGTTAGGAAATCACCATTTAGATCGATACAATACCCAAACTTTGATTTTTCTCCATCCTGCTTCTCTTTCAGCAATAAATGCCACAGTTCAGACAGACTTACTGGTTGTCAACAATCAAACTAATTCTGACAGACGAGATAATATGATATGCAGATCAAAAATATTTTTATCGTTAGTTTTATTAAAGTTATATTCAAATTAAAAGGATGATCAAAATGTTACATGTTGGCTCATTTTTACTATTCTGAGGCCGTCTATTAAACAGAATTCAATGGGCATTTATGAAGAGGTAATCCTTTATGTCTAGATATATAATATAATAATAATCTTGATCACTTTAAATTTATTATGAGAAAAATGCCAGTAAACCACTATAACAATTGTGACAGACAGTCTCAACAAAGAACAGAAGTTCGCAACATATGACAGAAGATCTCAACCTAACAAAGTTGTGGATGTTAATTTGCTATGAGTCTGTATGGCTCCTATTTCTGCTCTGAGAGTGAGTCTATCAATAGTATCCTACTATCCAAATATGTTATTTTCATGGAAACCTCTATTTACACAATGAAATAATTGAAATTACACCAAGACATACACAAAATGTTACTGAACACCCTTATTCTAAACAACTGAATTAATTCTAGAGGCAAGGCTAATTTTTTTAAAAAATTGCCCAAAAATTGCACTACGGGAAAGGTCAAAGATAAAATGTCTGTAAGTATGGCACCACAAGATAGCTCTAATCACTGCGAAGTCACATACCAAATATCAACATACTAGCTCTTTAAGTCTTCATGCCACAAGCGAGGTTAGAAGATTTGCTGACGGCCACCATGAAAACGCCAGGGTGTGACAATACCTCACTGGACAGTCATCCCAAAAAGCTAATCAAAGCTCCGATGGAGCTGAAACTCGAAAGCCCTGAAAGTCTACTTGTGACAAAACTTGGGGAGTCATCCAAAGAACAGCTGCATACGTCTGCATGTATTAAGTTATTCTACGTGAAAAAAATCGGATTGTGTGATTTCCTATGCATTTCGATTTCATTGCTATAAATATACAATACACATGAACAAATGTTATTTTTATCTTTGACAAAATACTGCGTGGCAAGCGTGTTGATAAAAAAAAAACAAGTAATTTGATAAACATGCATATTGTTTTCAATTTAATATATAACAACACTGTATTCAACTCAAGAAAATGAAGAATATAACTTAAATACACAATGTATACGATTTTGAAAGAAACTTACGCACTATATTTTATCTGAAGCACAAAGATCATCTTTTAGAGCTGTTAAAAGGCCTGAAGCCTCACGTGATTTTTTTCTTGTCATTTTAACAACTCTCCAGCCATTTCATGGCTTTCGAGTTAAAAAGTGATCATCATATGAGCAACACATATGAGAAAGAAGACCTCCTGTATGGCAGCTCAAAATTACTCCCACTTCATAAGACAGTTTTACCATTTTGATGGCATGAAAACACACAGCCTTACTCCCCTTTGGGTTGTTGTCTCTTTGACACATTCCCTGTTTCCCTTCTTTTTTCTATTTATGTTTGTTTTGTTCAAAGAAATCATTTTTTGATCCTAAAGTAATGATAACAGCATTGAAAGTGAGTGAGGTAATGGGTAAATTTAATTACTGAAGCAGTTGGATGTAACACAATTACAGGCAACAAAGGTTTCATTAATACAATAAATTATTTCCAGATTCTGTATTTACACTCAGACACAAAGTATGTGTAACATGAGTGCCATAATTGTTCTATAAGAATCAAAATAATTAAGTATATCAATGTGTTACACCAGGCTAGTCGTGATTGTTGTCATTTTAGAATTCAGTAACACTCCAGGTAAAATAACATAACATAAATGGCCGACCCATTGTAAAACAAGGATACACAGGTGTTTCATGAATTATTTCCTAAATCCAAGAATTACCTTTCCCTGAAGCTGTGTGATTCCATAAAATTCTCCTTCATAACAACTGTTATCATAGGTCAACATTAGTCCAAATCCCTGTCAAACATAAATAAAATTCTCCTATAATTCTGATTAAATTACAAATTAAGCTGTATGACCTTTGCAATGACTTTTCCAATAGTCAACTTCCCTTTTCTTTATAGTAACATTCCAACAGCCCCTGCATATGGAGATTACATCTCCCAACTCATTCACTAGTCTACAGCCCGTTGTTGATACAGTGACTTCCTTGACTTCCTCACCAATAGGCTACTTAAACAAGGGACTGTTACCCATAAATTGAATTGATCATTGCAGAAGTTTTACAGTTGACCACTGATCTTGTGGACTGCTATGGAATATTTGTTTCCCAGACGACAACAGATTTTTTTCTTTAAAATTTTTTAATTGTTGTTTCCTCTGCCAGATTTGACTTTACTACTGGATTTGACATGTTCAACAAGGCGGGTGTCTTATAACAAGCAGGAGATGCTCACTCTACCGTTGCACCTGATCTCACCCATAGTTTTTGATTGGGTACATCTTCATTATTGTATGTGTGTGCATCCTCATTTTCCTTTTCTGTGCCATGCTCATGTTGTCTCTGTTTCTTTGTTTAACCTATGTTGCCATTGTCCTTGGATTATTCATTTATGGACTGACAGTGCAGTTCTGACTTACTTTACAGATTATAGTAAAACTAGAGAATGTGTCTATAAGACACGGATGCCCCACCGACAAATTTATCACAATAAATAACCTAAGTTCCTCAGCCATAAAAATTAGCTCAATGTCACTGAACATCAGGAAGTACAATTACAAATGATTTTTTTCAATAAACTTTTGTTGAATAATGGAAAGTAACAAAAATTAACCAAAGTCACTCAAGCATAAATTATCGGTCAAAGACACTTAATTGGCCTTGATTTGGATAGAAGTAGTCAAGTTGATTTATTTTGATGCAACAATATTTGGATAGCATGTTAAGTTGTTGAGAAACAGACTTAAATTAAAAATTTAACAAAAGTCACTCAAGCATAAAATATAGGTCAAAGCCACCTAATTATCAATGATCTGGGTAGTACTCATCAAGGTCATCAATTTGATGAAACATCATTCTGGTATAATGTGTAGTTGTTCAGAAATGGACTTAAACACAAAATTTAACAAAAGTCACTCAAGCGTAAAATATAGGTCAAAGCCACCTAACTGTCAATGTTTTGGGAAGTACTTATCATGGAAATTAATTTGATGAAATATCATATTGGTATAATTCATAGTTGTTGAGAAATGGACCTTTACGCAAAATTTAACCAAAGTCACTCAAGCATAAAATATAGGTCAAAGCTATCTAACTTTCAATGTTTTGGGTAGTACTTATCAAGGTAATTAATTTAATGAAATATTATATTGGTATAATGCCTAGTTGTTGAGAAATTGACTTTAACGCAAAATTTAACAAAAGTCACTCAAGCATAAAATGTAGGTCATGGATCCCTAATTGTTGGTGAATCTGGTAGTACTAATAAAGGTGCATGTACTGATGTAATATTATCAAAATACTAAAAGAGCTTGCAAATGCAAAACTTAACATCGGGACGGACTGACGGACGTACGTACGGACAAGGGTACTTCCACTTCATGTTGGGGCATACTGCCTCTGCACATGTGAATAGGCTGTTTAAAGTATCATATTCACAACTTTCATTATTGAGGTCAATATTTGGGTTTCCAGAACAATAAAACAATACATTTACTGGCACAAAATATCTTTTTAAAATTTTTTCACCCTAACAAGTGACTTATTTGTTTACATTTGACAAGATCTTAGAAATTTACTTGTTCCTGGTAACATTTTACATTACATTTCCAAGATGACATAAGATATAGGCAGAAAAGATGGTTATTCAATCTAAACCAAAGTTCTTTTTCATTGTTTCTTGAAGTTGAATATTACAGAGAAGATGGTTACCCCGTCAATACCAAAGTTCTTTTTCCTCCAAGACTTCATATTACCATGTTGGTATTGTATCTTGAAGTTGAATATTACAGAGAAAATGGATACTTAACAAGTCCCTGGCATTTCATCACATAACGGACATTCCAAAAATAATGACGGGAGTTTTCACATGTGGAAAAGCCTCATGATTTTTTTTTTAAGTTCTCCGAATTTCTGGAGAATCTATTTAAGTAAACATTATTCTTTTTGGAAATGAAAACTATTCTACGGAACAGAATTTAGATATTTTTCATGCTGTTCATGATTTTATTCAACACAGTCAAAGCTTTGCTTAGCTGCTACAATGTGTGTATGTTTCTTGACGATCCCGCATCCATGGACCAAAGGAAACAAGAGCTGTCACCGAATGGCAGCCAAATACACCCCCCACTAAATGAACCCTGAATCCATATGGTAAATGCAAATTTAAGTGGGTGTGGACACAATACAGGTGTGGACACAATACAAGTATGGACACAATGATATATTCTTCAAGGAAGAACTTTTCACAAGGGTTCCAATAAAAATACTCTGTTGAAATCGAGACAAATATAAAATTCACCCTTTTCTAGCACTTAGACATTTTACATAAAAAACATAAGTCATAAGGAAATTTCATTACCACACTTTGAAAACAACTTTTCAAGAGGATTACAATGAAAAAAGGTGTCTCTCCAACAGCTTGATTTCACACTAATTTCTACGCTTTAAATTTTTTTTTAAATCAAAGCAGAAGGAATAAACAGAAGTCAAGTCAAATTATCTTCCCTTCCTGGTTTTGGAGAATTATTATATTCCTTCATGCTGATCCACATATAGTGTCCTTCCTTTGTGTAAAGTTTCATCAAAATCCTTCAAGTGGTTTAAGAGGAGTTGCGCTTACAAGGTAACCCATACATAGTGAATCATTGAAAAGACAAAGTCGAATTATCTCCCCTTACTGGTTTCGGACAATAAATATATTCCTTCATGCATATCTACATTATAGTGTCCTTCCTTTGTGTAAAGTTTCATAAAAATCCTTTAAGTGGTTAAAGAGGAGTTGCGCTTATGAGGTAACCCATACATAGGAAATCAACGAAAAGTTAAAGTCAAATTATCTCTCCTTACTGGTTTCAGACAATAAATATATTCCTTCATGCACATCTACATATGGTGTCCTTCCTTTGTGTAAAGTTTCATTAAAATCCTTCAAGTGGTTTAAGAGGATTAGCCCTTACAAGAAGTGTGGACAGACGGACGGACGGACGGACGGACGGACGGACGGACGGACGGACGGACAGACAGACGGACAGACAGACAGGGTGATTCCTATATACCCCCAAACTTTGTTTGCGGTGGGTATAAAAAGACATGGATGTAGCATTACTCTGCAATTAGCAATGAATTCCGCTAAAACCGGTGCTAGGGGCTATATTGAACTTGCTGTGAGGTATGAGTAATGCTCATTGTTGAAGGCCTCATGGTGACTTAAAGATGAAGAAAAACAATAAAAGCGTTGTTCCTTTGCTGTGTTTTACCATGTATTTGTAGAGATTTTGTCTCATTTGCATTTACTCCATATCCCTACATTGTTGATGTGTGTGCTTCTAAATATTTTGAATTAATCATAAGTTAAATTTATTGTAACTTTGCTGTTGTTTATTATTATATGTTGTAAGTAGTAGGGAGAGGGCTTCATATAACATTATAATAACTGGAGCCCAATCCTATTGCTGCATATATTAGGCAATAAAATAAGTTTAATTCAAGCTTAAAATTTACCAGTAAATTATCTCTGTCAAAATTCCCCTCAAAGTACATTCCATCTAATGTTACAACTATCCCTTTACCATGTCGTAAATCTTCAGTCCACATCCCCATGTACTTTTCTCCTGGAAAATAAAAAAAAAGTCTCATATAAAAAAATCTTTGAATGCCATCTTTCCATAGAGATCTTTCATTAACTGTGTCCCTGCCGGCAGCCATCTTGGAATAGTTGCAAAGCCCAAAATAAAAACTAATGGAACTAAATCAGAATTTATATATATATGGAATATAGGATATTTCGTTCTTAAAACAGATTTTATCATGGCCAGTATCAAGTCAGCCCAAAACAAGATGTCCTATATTTCTTTTAGCAGCAATTCACAAAATGATCAAGAGAACTCTACAAGGAATTGAAATAAGCTGAAATTTCTAATTTAGCACAGTTAATCTGTTGTTTATTGCAATAATTAAGTGCATTCTTCATTCAACGTATTACGCATTTACAAGACTAGAGGCTCAGACACTGAGCCTGTATCGCTCACCTGACAAAATGCTGAAGCAGGGTTTTCAATGTTCTGCATGGTGGCCATGTTTTTTATGTGAATTTCCCATAGGGCCAAAATAAACTATGTTCTGTGCTGGCGGCCATGTTTTTTATTGGATCCGAATGAAATGAGCAAACTTTGTTAAGGACCTTCAGTTCATCATTCTTGTAAAGTTTGGTTGAATTTGCTTCAGCGGTTTAAGCAGAAGAAGAAAATGTGAATTTTCCCATTGGGTCCAATGTTAAACCTAAGTTCTGCCGTGGCGGCCATGTTTTTTATCAGATCGGAACCAAATGAGCAATCTTTGTAAAGGACCTTCCATACATCATTCCTGTAAAGTTTGGTTGAAATTGCTTCAGTGGTTTCAGAGGAGAAGATGAAAATGTGAATTTCCCATAGGGCCACTGTTTAACTATCTTCCGTGCTGGCAGCCATGTTTTTTTTATCGGATCAGAACGAAATGAGCAATCTTTGTTAAAGACCTTTAGTATACATCATTCCTGTAAAGTTTGGTTGAATTTGCTTCAGCAGTTTCAGAGGAGAAGAACATAGGAAATAAAGGGCTACGCCGAGCACAGCATGATACGACCGCAGCATGTCGACCACTGAAATTTCAACAAAGGTAGTTTAAAGTGAATGTGGACACAGTAAAGAGCTTGACACAATAATTAGATGGACTCAAAAAGAAGCTAGACACAGTTATTAGCTAGAAACAAAATAGGGAAAAAACCCTTTTGATTACTTACTGATAAAAAACCGTAAGAGCTATGCAAAATATGTACTATCAACTAAAACTTTACATCCACAGAAATTCAAAGAAAATATCCATCGAAATCTGATGAAAAATAAAGATATGACACATTTAGAAAAATTGCAATTTTGGCCCCTTTGACCCCTTGTAGCTCGGAAACGGTAAGACCCACAAAAAATTCGTTGACATACTACTGAAAGCTTAGATCAAGAGGAATCCAAAGAAAAAAATCCCATCGAAATCCCGCGCTGGGGGCCATGTTTTTTATCGGATCAGAACGAAATGAGCAGTCTTTGTAACGGACCTTCCATACATCATTCCTGTAAAGTTTGGTTGAATTTGCTTCAGTGGTTTCAGAGGAGAAGATGAAAATGTGAATTTCCCATACGGCCAATGCTAAATTATGTTCCATGCTGGCGGCCATGTTTATTATCGGATCGGAAAGAAATGAGCAATCTTGTTAAGGACCTTTAGTACATCATTCCTGTAAAGTTTGGTTGTATTTGCTTCCGTGGTTTCAGAGGAGAAGAAGAAAATGTGAATTTTCCCATAGGGTCCAATGTTAAACCTAAGTTCCGCGCTGGCGGCCATGTTTTTTATCGGATCGGAACGAAATGAGCAATCTTTGTAAAGGACCTTCCATACATCATTCCTGTAAAGTTTGGTTGAATTTGCTTCAGTGGTTTCAGAGGAGAAGATGAATATGTGAAAAGTTTAACGGACGGACGGACGATGGATGCCAAGTGATTGCAATAGCTCACACTGACCCTTTGGGTCAGGTGAGCTAACAAAAAGTACAAATCATGACCTCATGTTAGCAACCCACACGTGATGCCTTCACAGTGACCTGATATTTTCGTGATAGTGTCCAATTCAGTGATACTGATATTATCAGTCTGCAGATCAAATTACCGATAAAATCACATCTGGTTAAAATAAGTTAACTAATTTAGCTTTTAGAGGGGAATGCCTTTAAATGCAATTCTTATTAAGCAATATGTTTAACTATTTCATACTGGAGATCATATGTAAGGAACAGACTTACAGGCTTTTGCTAGTGCAGGTGTACCATGTCCGGCTGTCCAGAGTACCTATCATTGTTTATGTTTGTCTTTTGTGTTTTTCGTGTTTTTCCTGTGTAGATTGTGGCATGTAATTATAATTTTCAGCCATTGTAGGTGTTTCCTAATATACATTTTTTGAATTTACCAAACATTGTTTTAAAGAAGCCTACAAAGGACTATGGTTGAGTATGCTTCCAAATTTCTAGGTAGTTACAGAGAAGATTATTTGAAGGTTTTTTGCATAGCTTCCAAATTTAAAATATGTTCCCTGATGGAAGCCATATTGGATGGAAGTGGACTTGTCAAATTACAGCAATGACACCAACCTTGTGTCTTCAGGCATTTTTTTAAGATCAATTGGGGCAACATGACCCAAATCTTGTCTATTCAGGCCTTCTTTATTAAGATCAGTAAGGGCAACATGACACCAACCTTGCCTATTCAGGCCTTCTTTTTTAAGATCAGTAAGGGCAACATGACACCAACCTTATCTCTCCAGTCCCTTTTGTAAGACAAGTTAGGGAAACATGACACCAATCTTGAAGATAAGTTTGGGCAAAATGACCTGAATCTTGTCTATTCAGGCCTTTTTTAAGATCATGTAGGGCAACATGACCCCAACCTTGTCTCTCAGATCTTTTTTTAACATCCAGTAAGGACAACATGACCCCAACCTTGTCTCTCAGATCTTTTTTAACATCAGTAAGGACAACATGACCCCAATCTTGTCTCTATAAGTCCCTTTTTTATAGATCAGTAAGGACAACATGACCTAAATCTTGTTTCTCTAGTCCCTTTTTTATAGATCAGTAAGGACAACATGACCTAAATCTTGTTTCTCTAGTCCCTTTTTTATAGATCAGTAAGGACAACATGACCCAAATCTTGTCTCTATAAGTCCCTTTTTTATAGATCAGTAAGGATAACATGACCCAAATCTTGTCTCTATAAGTCCCTTTTTTATAGATCAGTAAGGACAACATGACCCAAATCTTGTTTCTCTAGTCCCTTTTTTATAGATCAGTAAGGACAACATGACCTAAATCTTGTTTCTCTAGTCCCCTTTTTATAGATCAGTAAGGACAACATGACCCAAATCTTGTCTCTATAAGTCCCTTTTGTAAGATAAGTTAGGGAAACATGACACCAATCTTGAAGATAAGTTTGGGCAAAATGACCTGAATCTTGTCTATTCAGGCCTTTTTTAAGATCATGTAGGGCAACATGACCCCAACCTTGTCTCTCAGATCTTTTTTNCAATTTTCAATGGGTTTATGTTGTTGTTTAGGGAGTGTGCAAGTGAGATGACTTGGTTGGCAATTACATTTGAAGTATAAGTTTTAAGTTTATGGAGTAAAATCATGAGAAAACACATCTAATGTTTATAAGTCATTGTAAGTTTTATGTTGAGTCTATTGCATTGGATATAACAGGTCTATAAACATAAGGGTTACTGTTATATACATTAGGGATAGGGTTATATACATAAGGGTGAAGGTTATATATATAAGGGTTAAAGTTATACACTTAGGGTTAGTGTTACATGTACTGTTATATACATAAGGGCTATGGTTATACACATTATGGTTAGGGTTACTGTTATATACATTTGGATTATACACATTAGGGTAAGAATTACTGTTATATACATAGGGTTAGTGTTCTATACCAAAGGTTTGGGATTACTGTTATATAAATAAGTATTAGGGTTATTGTTATATACATAAGGGTTACTGTTATATGCATTCGGGTTAGGGTTGGCTTATATATAAGGGTTATAGTTATATACATAGGGATCTATACCAAGGTTTGGGTTTACTGTTATTACATAAGTATTAGGGTTATTGTTATATACATAAGAGTTAGGGTTATATACATTTGTGTTAGGGTTATACATAAGGGATAGGGTTATAAACATTAGGGTTAGGGTTACTGTGATATACATTAAGGTTACTGTTAGTAAGGGTCAATAAATTATGGATAGGCTTAGGTTTAGGGTTAGAGTTTAAGGTATAGGGTAAAAATTAAAGGTAAGGCCAATACCAGAATGAACTGCTAAGCATAACTAGTAGCACCTCATTTGCATACTTAAGTTAGGGCAAGACCAGAGTAGAAGGTAAAGTAGAGGGCAAGACTACAATAAAGCAAACAGTTACCATGTAAACCAAGTGAAGTGTTAGTATAATAGCACCTCGTCCAATACGAAGCCATAGAATAATCTACTAGAACAATAGCACCTCGTCCAATACGAAGCCATAGAATGTACTAAATAGCTCCTCGACAAATCCGAAGCCATAGAATATAGTATTAAGACAATAGCTCCTCGACTAATCCGAAGCCATCGAATATTAGTACATAAGTACTTGAATAGGCAAGACCAAGGCTAAAGGCGAGACATATATGGCGAAGCCAAAAGTCGATGACATTACTAAAGTACATCAGCTCCTCGACAGCTCCTCGAACATTCCTAAATGAGATATATAGTACTAGTATAGTGTCTCCTCGACCGCTCCTCGACCAGCTCCTCGACAAATCCGAACTGAACGGTCCTTATATACTACTAACATCCTATTCTTCTTGGTAAAGTATAAGTTTATGAATGTTCCACTAAAAAAATTTCCATCCACTTCTGTGGGTGTGAGCTAGTGTATGTATGTTGAAAGGGGGGGGAGATTTGCCTTAGGACATTAACCTCATAACTAAATACTCATTCAAACTATCAGAGTAAAAGCAATTTTTTATGCCTATAGCTGTCACACACAAATTACTAGTGCTATTATCTCCTTATGTATACATTAAAGAGGGCAAACAAGCTTCTTGTTTTTAACTGCTTGTAACAAAACTTGCATTGGCTTGCACCTCCCAAAAATTCTGTAACATACTAACATCAATTGTTGGTCTTAAAAGGGGCTGTTAGATACTTATCAATCTTCTTGTGTAATCAAACATATAAAAGTGGTCCTGTAGTGGTGGGGGTGAAAAATATCATTGATTTCAAACTTTCGAGGAAATCATGGATTTCTAACATAAACTAACATAAAATCTATGATATTACGGAAGAAAATATAATGTGTACTTATAATGTTATTATAATTTAATGTCACTTCATATCTATTATGTTATACCAAAAATGTTTAAACATTTCCATATATGGATATATCTGATGATTATTTACTGTTGCTTTCAGTTTCCCAGGAAATTTCCTGGTAAACAAGGAGCTCATCATCCACCTACTTATGTAAAGCCTATTTATTACATTGGTACAGCCAGCATCATTTATTCTAACTACCTTGTTTCTTCAGCAATATTTGACAACAGTTTTTGTCAAGTTGGTTCAGTTTGAATGATAGCAGATCTTGGTATGTTTAATTAACATTACACATTGATGAAGGTGTAATATTGTGTATTTAAAAGATTTGATGTTTTATTTGTCATTTTTTTGGTTGTTGTTGTTGTTATTCTTTTTTTTTTTGTTTTTTGTTTTTGTTTTTGTTTTGTTTTTGTTTTGTTTTTTGTTTTGTTTTGCTTTTTTTAAGATTTATTTATTTTAAAAAGACAAATATGTTGCAAAACAACTGTAAAATATTCAAAGCAAGAGGCTCACATGAACAAATTAAGGGTTCACACTGCTAGTGCGTTAGTTTTGTGATTTTCTTGTTCTTTTTTGTTTATTTGTTTTGTGTTTGTCATACTGTTTCAATTCGTGTTGCTGTGAATTGCCGTGGTTTTGGATTTAAGGTTTTAGAATTTCCCCTTTCCTCTTTCTTTTTCGCTATTTGTTTGCAAATGTATGAACAAATAAAGGGATATGGAGTAAATGTACATGAGGCAAAATCCCTATAAAAACACGGTAAGATTAAGCAAATGGAACAATGCTTTCATTGTTGTTCTTCATCTTAAAGTCACAATAAGGCCTTCAACAAAGAGGTTCACATGGGCCTGTATTGCTATCCTTGCTCCAAGGGGATAAAGATAATCCAATTACTTTCTTCTTAATAGAGATCACGTTGTGTTTACAAACATATTTCTTTGCAATTTATTAAGCCTGAAATAAATATGGTGTAATTTCTTATCTGGAGGAGATATGAAGTGCCAGTTATACACAGTATTCCAAGATTTAATAAAATTAAAACCTGAAAAAACTATGCAGAGGAAATCTTGGAATGTGTTCCCATAGGATCCAATGTTAAACTATGTTCCCAACTATTGACTATCTATGTATAAAGTCTTATCCTGAAACAAATTTTTACATGGGACAAATTAAAAGATAACCATATACTGTATTTTATGATCTGAGGGCAATAAATAAAGTTTCTACAACGAGAACTAAGTTGATTATGAAATTCTCACATCTAGTTAAATAAATTTTGCAAGTATTTGAAAACAAGGCTTGCCAAGTTTTTAAACATTTGAAAATTTATCTAAAACGATGTGAGAAATTTCATAATTAACGTGTTTAAGTTGTAGAAAATGTTTCTCTAATGACATAATGTAAAACACTGAGGATTATGTTCCAAATAGATTTGATGGGAAATATCACATGAGTTGTTCCGTCTCTAGAGATGAGAAATATTTTTATCAAACCGGTCAGGAGTTGGTTAAATTTGCTAGAAATTAGAGAAATCGTGATTCCTACTGCCGCAAACAGATTTTTCCTGCAACATGTTAGCGGAGCCAGAAAACGGTCATTTGTGACAGTAAAATCTTAGATTTACTCCTAAAGATAATACAATACAGTTTGGTTATCTCTATTCTAATGCAAGTCCGAAAAAAGAATGATTCAATCTTTTTTTAAATTACTGGAAGTTTTGTTTGCGTCTCTGCCATTGTTATAGCCATAAATCGTGGATTTTACTCCTTGTAAATTTTGACACCATCCAATCAAAAGTGCCTTCAAAAATAAGTGCATTTGAATTGAGGATAATTGTAGCCAAGTTTGGTTCCAAAATTTGCTCAGTAGTTTCAGAGAAGATACAAGCGCAAGGCATTTATGTAAATGTGGGCTGTACATAGGGCTAAAGGCTGACACAAAACTGTATTTTAATGGATTTATAACAAACTTAGGTCTTTTCTATCAATCAACATATTTTCTGGTGTAACCTCAATTACAATTATTAAATATGTAGGACTCAAATCTATGACGGGTTCCAAATCTGTGGCAGATTCTTATCTATATACAGATGTCAAAATCCAGATAGCATATACATGGCAGAAAGTGACATAAATAATATGTCGCTCCAAATCTATGGCAGATTTCATCATCTCCAAATCTATGGCAGATTTCACTGTTCCCAAATCTATGGCAGATTTACCTGTTCTCAAATCTATGGCAAATTGAATTATTTCCACGTCTTGGCAAAAGTATACCGAATAGGATAAAATGTAATGCAGATTATTTATTCCTTACAGAAGCTAATATCGAATTTATTTATTGACTAATGGTATCCTCTACTGTATTGCGCTTTTGCTTAATTTTTAAGGAATAAAAAAAACCCAAAAAGTCCATGGTTTGAACTGACATTGACAGAGTAGTGTTTGTTCTCTGGTTGGTTGTTTTGTGTTATTTATTTTTCATTCCAAAATGCGGTAAGATTATATTTTCACTGGAACGTCCATGTCGTAAATGTCACAAGATAATTTCACCCCAATGTTATTTTACATTGGTTGTTACGTCGAAAAAAATCTTTTCAGATTCATTTTTTTTGTGACGTCAAGTAGCAGACCCAAAATATGAAAGATTATGAACATTATAAAAAACTATAGAAAAAAGTAAAGCTTTGCAGGAAAGGCTTTTGCTCCTGTAATAGTTCCTCTATACTTATTATATTGTGTTTTTTTTTTTTTTTATAAAAGTCAAATTCAGTTTGAAAACAAATTCACTCCACTAAAAATCAACATAAGTTCTGATTGCTACCTACAGGCTCCACATAAAAATATATTTCAGAGTCTTAATTTATTAAACTCACTAGAGAAAGTCTGCAGTATGTTATAGAAAATCCCAGGCAGTCTAAAGAATGCCTTCACTTTACTACGAGAAATACTTTCAGAATGTTGATTTTGAGCAGTGTATGAAAGGTTTTTTCAAAGACAGAGTGGGCCATGAAATGATGTTTAATCAACACTACATAACAAATTCGGCCATGAGTAAAGGAAAGATTTGGGTGGCCATCAACCATTTTAACACTACCGCTGGATTTTGTTGGAGCTGGTACTGAGTCAGGTTATCCCAGGTTTCTATTGTTTTCTTGGATTTTGTTGGAGCTGGTACCGAGTCAGGTTATCCCAGGTTTCTATTGTTTTCTTGGATTTTGTTGGAGCTGGTACCGAGTCAGGTTATCCCAGGTTTCTATTGTTTTCTTGGATTTTGTTGGAGCTGGTACCGAGTCAGGTTATCCCAGGTTTCTATTGTTTTCTTGGATTTTGTTGGAGCTGGTACCGAGTCAGCTTATCCCAGGTTTCTATTGTTTTCTTGGATTTTGTTGGAGCTGGTACTGAGTCAGGTTATCCCAGGTTTCTATTGTTTTCTTGTTCAGTTTCCGTGTGGATTGGGGCCTGAGATTCTAATAGTTTACGGCAGTTGTAGACATTTCCTGTCATATTTTATGTAGGAGGATTTTTTTTTTCAAGTGGCTTCTATAGAATACATAGGGAGCAATAAATAATTTAAATTTTCCTAGAATTGGACCAGCATATGTTTCCTATAAATCATCGATTATTTTTCATAATCATATTTTTGTTGATTTCTCGTGTTCTTGTTCTTCTGCCTTCTCGTATTTGTCACGTAATTCTAATAGTTTACGGCAATTGTAGACATTTCCTGTTAATTTTTATGTAGGAGAATATTTTTTTCAAGTGGCTTCCGTAGAAAACCTAGGAGCAATAAACACATAGAAAATGTTTGAATCACGATATTTTGTCACATAAAACTGAGTGTAATCTGTAGGCTCTACAAAACTGATATGAGTTCAGTATTTCATTCCAAGAATTGAATCCTTATTTGGTTATTGCTTACAATGGTCAATTTTACGATGAGATACAAAAAAAAAAAACAAGATACTTGAATAACTATAACTAGATACCTGAAATACTGCTTATTTACTTTCTGTAGATGGATGCTTCGACATGTTATGTCAAATTACGGCATAAAACAAAATTGATCATTATAAAAATTCCAGTTCCTCAAAAAACTACATAGCAACTGAGGACAGAGATATCATGAAATATATGTATTCTCCTGCATGTACTAATAAGTTTATTATTTATTTATTTTTTTCTTGAAATAAACGATTTGCTAATTTCATTACTTGTTGAAATTACATTACATTATTTAATGTATGTCGACATCATATTAGAATGCAAGTCACTGTTATATCTTTATGGTAAACAAGACATTTTTAGTTTTGATGCTGACTTTTCATGGGTCTCACATATTATCTGTTATATAGAAATAAGGCTCCATTAACGTTTGTTTATGCTTTTGTGGGTAAATGGTGAGCAACTTTCTCTTTGAGATAGATTGTATATGCCATTAAGTTTTAATGTCAAATTTGCCATAGATTTGGAACTGCGGAAATCTGCAATAGATTTGGGATTGCTTGCTGACGTCAGGATCTGCAATAGATTTGCAATGAGTAAATCCGCCATATATTTGGAATTGGTCTCCTCAGGATCTGCCGTAGATTTGGAACCCGTCATAGATTTGAGTCCTACAAATATAAACAGAAAATAGTCGGTTTCTAACGATTCAATATCGTCACCATCTGATACATTGCATAATGCTTATGTCATGATTGTAATTTAAAAAGTTTCTCCAATTCTACGATGAAATTCTCATTCACTGAATTCAGATTCATTTATAGATTAACTTAACAATATTCTATCTGCAGAAAATTCCCAGTACTTAGGGATGTCACATGCTGAGTCTGTCTGAACCTTAATTATACCATATTTGGTCATTGATATGTCATATATTAATATCTACATCAGGCTTCAACAGGGAAAATATTAGTCATGTTATAGTCCACTTAAAGAAAGTTAAACAAGGAAACATTTCAAAACTTTGTACTGATATTGTTGGATTTAAAATCTTTTTCCTAGTAAAATATTTTATATAGGAAACTCTTTCGATGAAGCTTATATGCATAATAATTTATAAATTATGTATTTATTACACAGGAAAACATAGACTTAATTTATTTTAACAAGAACAAGGAAAACAGTCATTCATCCAAACAAATTGGAAAATCTACTTCAGGTTTGCCATCAACATTGGTTTATCAATACCCGTAAGTGGGTTTTATTACTATTTTCATAGCATTGAACAGTTCCATTTAAAGCTTATTATAAGTCAATTTAGTTATGATGTCATTGGATCTGGATTTAGACTCCTATATAATTATCTAAGTATGACCTGAGTACTTTTTGCAGACCATTTTAGGATTATGGCTTTCTATATATTTGATTGTAATGCTGCTGATGATAAATAACTCATTGAAACACTTAATCAGAATAACAAAATTAACTGTTTATTGTGCAACATGGGTATTTTGGGGTATTTAGTAACTTACAAAGTATTATGAGTTTGTCGGATTATATTCCTTTTCTTGATAATCATTCTTAATTTGAGAAACTAGTTTCAATGAAAATCTGATAACATTCTTGTATTATTAGTCGTGGGTAAGTTTAAGGTATCAGGCCAATAATGGAATTTGCTGTTAAAGTTTGACGATCATCTGTAGAATACAACTGAAATTAAATGGTTTCCATGTGTCATATTTCGACGCAAATTAACTCTTACTGTCAGAAATATCCAACAAACATTAGTTAGCCATATTGAGCTTCCAATTTTAGACAAAAATTACCGTGTAATAGTCCATAGACACTCAAGACAATCAATTGGTCCCTTTTGGTTCCCATATCTGAATTTATATATCATTTACACTTTAAACTAGTAGTCAGTCTTGCAGTGAAGAGTCAGAAGTTGTCAAGCTGGTCATTTGTAGTAATTTCAAGATTCGTAAACACTATGTAGTTATCTGTAAGTTTACTAAATTAGGTCACTTAAAAGAATTCTGAAATTGAAATTCTCAGTCAATATTCTAAATTTTACAGACTCATTTACATTAATATCTCTGAAAGTCTTTCATCAATCAAATTCAAAAGTTTTTTTTATTACATAGGTAATACCAGCATCATATATTCTGACTAGAGGACGACACTTGTTTTCTCATCAATTACCATTTACGAAACAACTACAGCTGTAAAAAAGGTTTGACCACAACATTGTTATACAATTTACACAGGGTGAGTTTCATCGAAAATTTTCATTTCCGGGAATCGGCATTTCATTTTAGGGAAAAATTGTTTTCATTTCCTGGAAATAAATTATCATTTCAGAGATAAATTTTCCACTTATATACATCATTTCCAGGAATTTTAAAAAGAGAAAGAAAACCTCAAAAACGTAAAAAATTCACATCTACCCAATCCATGTTCATATAACATTTAAGTCCTGTTCACTACAGGAAATTGAAAGAGTTCATAGTAAGATTGAGGGCATCATATGCACCATATGCAACGTTGTAAATTTAGCTTTGTTAAAACAACCAGAGGCTCCCAGGAGCCTGTATCGCTCACCTGGTTTTCATTTGCCACAATCAAGCAAACATTGTAAGTTATACAGTTAAACTTCAGTCTCTCTTACTTTGGTAGCTCAAACTCAACCAATTTTTGAACTGTATTTAAAGTCTGATCATGTTTTACTATATGTCTTTGTTGGACTTTTTTGACAAAAAACATTCTTGCTAAGGACTACTTTTGACACCAGTTTTGAAGTCGAGACATCATTATGTAAATGGCGGTCAACAACAATTTTTAACACCATAAAGTCGCAAAATCAATATCTATTTGGAAACAAAATTTTATTGAAGTCAGACAATG
>MJUU01043280.1:82795-103789 GCA_002080025.1 Modiolus philippinarum
AAATATGTGAAAACACCTAATTTAACCCCTTTTGGCCCCTTTTTTTAAAACGGGTGGGGCCACAATGACCAAAACTTACCCAAGCATTCCTTTGGCCAAGGAACATTGTGTAAAAATTTCACAAGGATTGATCATCTGGAACTTAAGTTATTGGCCAAAAACAAAAGTGTCTACAGACGAGGACAACGACAATGACGACAACGACGACGACAACGATGACAGCACCATACCAATATACGACCGCAAAAATTTTTGCTGTCGTATAAAAATTTGGTACAAAAATTAATCATCTTCTCTCCAACATTTCATATTGATTTTGGCTATTTTTTTTTTCTTTTTTGTAAAAATAACTACAGGTACTGTATGGACAAACCAAAACATAATCTGTCAGCTGTCTTTTAAAAACTTGCCGAGTAACAAATTTCTTAACAACAAGATGGCCACGGACAAGAACTGAAGTAAACTTTGCATAAGCTGTTGACACAGAGTTATTTATAATATCCAACATATCGATATATTTACAATAGATAAAAGAAGAACTGCACTCTTACACTGATGTATACTGTGAAACAGAGTGCACCCTAATAGATGTCTCGCCCGTACTTGCTTGGTGTCTAAACTGATGTAAAAAAATAATTGACTTATCCGAAAAACTGTACATGCTCACTATAATGAAATTTGTGTCATTAATAAAGACACAAAGCAGGCCATTATGTACTACCCAAGACCAACCCCATACAAAATATCATTAACCTACCACTTAAAGATGCTGAGAAACTTAATGTGCTCATTAGAACATGAAATTGTGGTCAAAGACAAAAGTCTCATGCCAGTCTGACATGTTTTACTCAAGACCAAGCTACAAACTAAATATCCTTGAAATACCACTTATAGTTGTTGAGAAACTGACCTAATCAGAGAAACTAACCATGGTCACTAGACTATGAAATTGAGGTCAAGGACAAAAGTCATATTCCAGACTGACATGAACTACCAAAGACCCCCCCAAAAAAAATACTAAATACTATTGACCTACCAATAATAGTTATTGAGAAATGGACTTAATCAGAGAAACTTAACATGGCCACTAGACCGTGAAATTAAGGTCAAGGACAAAATTCATATGCCACACTGATATGAACTACCCATAGCCAAACCTATAGACTAAATATCATTTATTATATAGATAGCGGTGATTTATCGAGTTTTCTCAGTTAAATAAATGTCATATTGACACCGGTGAAAATAAAGGATTTCTAGTCACTGGATGACGTCTTAATGAAGCGACATCACAATGCCTCTTCAATGTCATCAGCAAGTAAACAACTGGCGAATTGACATGAAAAAAATAATTCACATGTAATCTCTGTTTTTGAGTAGAAAATCTATATAATAAAAAGCATAACTAATCGGCCGTCATGAATATCAATAAAAATGTCACTCGTGTCGATCAACGCAGTGGATTTAACTCGCAGAACAAGTTCTGCAACTCGTTAAATCCTTCTGCATTGTTCGGCACTCGTGACATTTTTATTGATATTCATCATGGTCAATTAGTTATACTATAATGACCTACCACTTAGTTATTGAGAAAAGGATCTAATCAGAGAAACTAAACATTGTCACTGGACCATACAATTTCCATCAAGTAGCACTTGATTGGTACTACCACTGCACCAAATTTGATGTTCCTATATCAAAGGGTTTCCAAAATATCTTGTATTTAGTAAAAGTTGACGCCATTGCTGCAGCTGTCATAACTTTGCACACATTTGTCTTGCTAAATTTAAACGACTTTCAACGTAGGCTAGACAAAAATATTTAGGGCTACGCCTTTAACATCATGCTTCTCTATTTAGACAGCACTCATCCAGACCAGACAACAACAATAAATACTCACAAGCAATGAACCTTGCCATTCATCCAATACCCGGTGTAATACTCACAAGCCGTGAACCTTGCCATTCATCCAATACCCTGTGTAAATTCCATCTTTGTAAACCCCATGCTTAGTGAATGTATAAGGTGCATGTCTGATATCTGGTGGTGTTAAACGTTCAGTACTACCACGTCTTACTACACACTTCTGTGATGATACCACTTTGTTTACTGCAGCATTTAATGACATCAGCCATTCTGCCTTAAATATATAATTAAACAAGATGTGTTTGTGAAACACTGCATATCCCCCCAGATTCCACAGTAAAATATATAAAAATACCCAATTTTACCCCTTTTTGACCTCTGTGACCTTGACCTTTGAACTATTTTTTTGTATATTTATGTTCATATTGACAATACCAATACACTTGCCAAGTATTTAAAAATTATCTTACATAGTTCAAAAGGTGTTTATTACCATAAAAACATCCAATTTAACCCCTTTATTCTGAAACAGATGAAGCCCCTTTGGACCTCTTGTTTATTTAAATGGTTTTAATTGTTAAAAGTATCTGTTAAAACAAGCTAAAAGAAACCTAAAGAAAAATACTGCATCAAGATCCGACAAAAAAATTAATAAAAATTCATTTTTTTCCGTTTGTCCCCCTTTGGGCCTCTTGTTTCTCAAAAACCGTAAATGCTACCTCAAATCTGTCGACATACTACAGTTGCCCAATTTTATTAGCAATAACATGAAACAAAGCCTACGTCAATAGGATAAATAATAAGGATTCGAAAGTCAAATTTGTAAAAACAACCAATTTTTGACCTGTGTGACCTTGACATTTGACCTGACCTAATTTTTTTTGGCATATTTGTGTTCCTCTTGACTTGACCTATACACTTGCCAAGTATGAAAAGTCCACCTTATATAGTTCAAAAGTTATAGCCAAGGTTAAAGTTTCGGACGCACAGACAGACAAACAGACAGACAGGTAGGACAAAAACAATATGCCCCCCCCACCCCGTCATCGATCTGGGGGCATAAAAATTGTTAGCCTAAAATTTTACTCCTGTTAAATAATATTTCCATCTTTAGAATGAATACTGTCATATGACTGTATAGCGGGTAATTTTCATTGGGATCTATTAGGGATCATAGATTTTTTCTTACCAGGATCCTTACAGGATCCTGCGAAACTTCTGAATGCTGACTCCATAAAATGTGACCTTTATGTCAAGATTAAGTGTAATATATAAATGATTAATGACCAGTATACTGCAGCTTTTACCAGGTTTTCATATCCTGCGTACAAACAAGCTTTATCAGTGTCTTTATAATACAGGTATATTTTTAACGCTTATCAAATTTTATGTTCATCTGCCAGCAATGATCAGCAGTATCAGTATTTTGAGTTATATTCTCTGCATAAAATACACAGCTGTGGAAATTGTTTCACACTTTATATTATATTTCAGAAGTTATGTGGAAAATAGGGAAAAGTTTCAATTAATGTATTATTTATTCAATCATGTATTTTTGATCCAACTGTAAAAAAAAAACTGAGTTGTGTTGTGATGGCATAAAGGGCACTGTTAGTATTACAATGTTTACCAGGATATAAAAGCTTTCTCCAGCCTATATGTCATGCTGAAAAAAACTACTTTATACTGGAATTTATATTTAATAAGTTTTTAAGCTGGTTGTGTGAAGTGCTGATACACTTAGTCTAACAACTGATTTTAAAGCTGATTATTTGTGCGTAATTTGGCATCATTGGATATTTGTTTACATTGGCAGAATTCTTTGTTGGAATCTTGGTGTGATCATCATGTAGAAATTTCTATCTCTGAGACTTTTTTTTTTCATATAATGCATCTTTATAGGTCACCAACTTCATAAAATGATTTCAGTTGTTTTATGATTCTATAAATGGCACTGTTGGCATGACCAGGATATGAAAGTAAGTGAGAACCGAACCGTCAGTCTAAAAAGAACAATCCAAGGACAATGGCAACGTCGGAAAAACAAAAAAACGAAGACATAACATGAGCATGACACAGAAAAGAAAATGAAGACACGCACATATACAAAAATGAACAACACGGACCCAATAAAAACCATGGGTGAGATCAGGTGCACCGGTAGAGTAAGCATCTCCTGCTTCTTATAAGACACCCGCCGTGCCGTGTTGAACATGTCAACTCCGGTAGTAAAGTCAAATCCGGTAGAGGAAAAACAAACTTTACTGGCAAAGAGAAAGATCTGTTGTCATCTGGGAAACAGATATCTCATAGCGGTCCACAAGATCGTGATGTCGACCGTAAAACTTCTGTAGTGATGACCTCAAGTTATGGGCAACATACCCTTGCTTAAGTAGCCTATTTGTAAGCAACCGAGCTCTATCAAGGTAGTCACTGTATGAAAGTTTCATCAACCTCTATTGAACATGTAATGAAACTACTTTCTGTTGGATTTCATATTCTGACAGCAGGTTTAGTTTGAAGCCTGTTATTGTGATTGACCTGTATAAAGGGCTGACATGCTCAGTTTAACAAATTCATTAATATAGTATCATTTGACATTAATTATACCCCCACTTGATGGGTGGTAAGTGTAAATCGGGAAATTTTTGCACCGTCTTTATTTTGAGGTAAATCGACAGGATTTTAGTTCCCCCGGTTTTGAATTCGCACTGCCACATTGTTGACCATTGACTTCCATAATAGACAAGTATATTGGCATGGTTTTATTTTCGCACTTCCATTCCAAACACGAAAATAAAACTGCCACGAAAATTTGCTGGTTTACAGTATTGGGAATAAACTTGTATGTCTGTCCATCCCTCCTTCCATCTGTCCGTCTGAAGTTTGTTGCACTTTTCTCAGCTACTGCTGGGCATATTTATTTCAAATTTGGTATTTTACTTTATATTTAGGGGAATTTGTCATATGTGATTTTGGTCATCCTATGATATCAACTTCCTTATGGTTTGGCATGACTAAGCCATGTAGAAAACATGATATTCCAGAAATATTTCAAATTTTGAAAACAAATTTCCCTATTTTTGGCCCTAGTGCTGCTGATGAGGCATATAAAGTTGCCGAGATGGCCATCCAGAACATTTAAAGTATATCAGTATGCAATTATATAATATGTAGTCTCATGTACATTTTACCCACGAAATATATCTTGGGTACCCTCAAGTTCAGCATTTAAATTTGAAATATTCCCACCAAAATTTACTGCTTTTAATCAATTTCCATATAGAAAGTAACTGAGAAAGATTAATCTACTGTTTAAATTACCAAATCATGCAAATCTCCAGTTATGTTTGTCATATGTATGCAAATAATTAAAAGATGGATGACAGGAAACTCCCACATCATGTAGCAAAGACAACAACATACATTCACAACGATAGGAAATTAGGATAGACAGACTAAGTACCAGCACTTGTGACAGCTAGTTGTAGGGTTGAACCGATGGGCACTCAACTCCCTCAACATACCATAAAACGACCTCAAATTTTTTGCAGTTATATAAAAACTGCATGTTCACTTCTGATTACATTCTAGTTTAGAATTCCAATGGACACAAACTGTGCATCTCTTTTATCAATGCAATTATTGTCAAGGAATGAACAATCATTAATCCACCACGTATTCAAGAAGACAGTTTTTTCAATAATAAACAAAGATTGTCATTTTCACATTTTGAATGTGATAGTATCTAGTTTCAAGTGATAAAAATTGTTTAAATTTAATTTTTTGAGAAATTTCCAAATACTGTTTCACATCTAAATAAATCCAGGGTTCTTAATTCTGATATTGGAGCCCAGTATTGATTTGTTGTTAATTCTAACATGTTTCCATAACTTCTTCTAAAATACAATTTCATAAATTGTTTACAGACTTGTCTTAACTTTACTAATTGTTCAGTAGACAGATATTTAAGGATTAACAATAATGATTCCACAGGAAGAAAAAGCAACATTTTTAGTACAAAAGTCATTCACATATTTGACAACAAATTGCAGCTTCCTGGAGCTTTTCCCCAAATGTTATCTAGATACCAGCTTCTTGCAGTTTTTTGCAGTATTTGAATCAGAATTGATAAATGTCAGTTTTTTAATCTATATCATACATGAGGGGGGGGGTCATTTTTCAGGATGCTGGGATGGGAGGTTTTAAAGCTTGGGAAATTGGGATTTCTGTAATTTAAGCCCTGGATTTCGGGAAATAAATGCACTTGGAATTGTGATTTCATCAGTTTTGCATAGCTCTGTCCTTAGCTCAGTTTGGCTTTTCTATTTAGATCTTTTTGGTTATTTGTTATCTATCAGTTTAAACATGTTTTTCGGTTAATAGACTTCCAAATGTTTTGGTTTGATCTGCACTGATGAGACATACCGGTAAGTTGTGGAAATGCGCATATGCAGAAAATGAATTACCAGTAACTTCTATATTTTGTTATTTTTAAGGTCCTTTGTAGTTCAGGATGTTGGGATTTTATAGTAAAAATAAAGTCGGGATTTGGGGAGGAGACCCTTTCCGACCTCCTCATACATATATACTGGCCAACAAAAGAAACAATACTAAACCATGGAGTTATATTGTACTAAAAGTTTGACAGTGAATACAGTATTACAAACTGAGGTCTGAAATTTTGTAAGGATACGTTTCAAGGTTCAAATAATGGATTTTTGCCAAAAAAAGTTTGAGGATCAACGAAAACTGAGGTTGCCAAAAAATGCCCCTCCTGATTTTGTTTCAAATTTTGCTAACATCATTACCTATTTCAGCTTTAAAATTGTAAACTGATTAAAAGTCATCAATATATTGTGTCAAATTACATCTTTATTAATCATTAAAAATCAACCAATTTTAAGTCTTGAACAAAAACCTGGCCCTGAAGCACAGAAATAACTCTTTTCTGAGAGTTTTTTTTATTCAGATGAATGGAAAATATTGGAATAAAGATAAACACTAAAAAAATAATATTTTTCAAAAATTCAGTACAATATATAATGTGGGCAAACTGGTGTATACTTTCTTTTGTCTGCCAGTACATTTTATATATTTATACATATATATTCATGCCTAAATCACTAATCCTTATGAGAAATTGTGCATGGTGAATGCTTAATTTGAATCTTATCTGGTTTGAAATGTAGCAGTTCAAACTGCCAATTATTATAAACTAAAATTCATCCCATCGCATTACCATAAAGAATATACCAATAGAGATCTGTCTCATTTTCAAGATATGGGGTCATTTTATAAAGGGAGACTGTAAGAGGGTGAACTCTGGGGGCTTTCACTATATATTTATTTCATCATAATTCATAATATCATGAACAACTTAAATAAATTATAAGGAACAACACTATAGGAATGGGGATCTCAAACATTTCAAGGTTAAAGGCAAATTTTTAAATGCCACGACAGAACTAAGAACCCAGGGACTCCTGCTAAGTATACTTCATCATACCATGAGCAAAATGAAAATTGGGTTTGGGGATGGGGATTTCTACAATTTTCAAGATATAAGGTCATTATTTAAAGTGTGTGACAGAAAGATGATCCCAGGCGCTTCTACTCTCCATCCTCTGATTCGACCTATCACAAGCAATAAAACATAGGGGTGCACACACCATACATGGTATGGGTACCCCTCCTAGTCATACCATGTTGCTGTAGAGCACTGCCAAACAGGAAAATCAATATCATAGAGCAACCAAAACTCCGACATATAAAATGTACTGGTATATAAAATCACATACCAAATTTGAAATTATTCAGCCCAACCATATTTGAGCATATATATATATATATAGGTCTCATGCCAAATGTGAAATGAATCAATTATGCAAGAGCTGAGATAATTGTGACAAACTTTGGATGGACAGACAAGGGTATTCCAATATACCACCCACTCGCTAGTATAAAAACATATACCTCAGGGGGTTGTGATCTCAAAAATGATCTCAACCACTTTCAACTTAAACTATTGACACCCCTCCTCTCAACCCATACTAGCACATTGGATTTAAAAAAAAATTGATTTAATATCAGTTTAAACATAATTGCTTTCACTAGTAATGTGCAAAAAAAGCCATGATTTCTAAAGTTCCTATTACTCTGGATAGGAAAATTTAAAAACAAAAAAAATGAAAGAGAGCATTCTTCCATCACACCTGAGACAATCCTGCCGTATTTCAAGAAAATTGATCAAAGCATTGGACCCTGGATGGATGGATTGACGGACAAACAGACTGACAGACAGACTACAGGCATGGCACGTTATGTCCTGGCAAAGACAGACGCAGAGCTGCCAACCCCATTTTTTGATCACCGAGAAAACGGGAAAACTTTTTCAGGAGTTTTCAATGTTTAGGAGGGAGGCTCCTAAAATTGTAACTGCCTTCCTTTATTGTGTCGCCTGCGTTCATGCAGTGGCGACATATAGGGATCACTATCCGTTGGTCTTGCGTCGTCGTCGGTGTCGTCGTTGGCATCACAAAAATTTCTGTCACAGTTTTCTCAGGAACTATGTATCCGAGCTTTCTGCAATTTGGCATGGAGTATCAGTATGGGGACCTATACCATGTAATAGAGTTTGGGATACCTCGCATGCCAACTTCCTGTTTGACGGAACTTAGAATATTTTTTGCGTCTTGAAAATTTCTGTCACATTTTTCTCAGGAACCACAGATCTTAGGCTTCTACAATTCAGTATTGAGTATCAGTATGGGGACCTATACCGTGTAATTAAGTTTTGGATCTCTTGCATGCTTACTTCCTGTTTGGCGGAACTTAGGATATTTTTGTCGATTGGTGTCACAAAAAATTTCTGTCACATTTTACTGAGGAACCACAATTCTGAGCCTTCTGTAATTTAGCATGGAGTATCAGTATGGGGACCTATACCGTGTAATAGAGTTTTGAATCTCTGGCATGCCCACTTCCTGTTTGACTGAACTTAGAATATTTTTCGAGTATTGAAAATTTCTGTCACGTTTTTCTCTGACACCACATATCCCTTCCTTCTGCAATTTGGCACGGAGTAACAGTATGGGGACCTATAATGTGTAAGAGGGTCTTGGATCTCGTGCATGCCCACTTCCTGTTTGACGTAACTTACTTTTAGTGTTATTACGCAGGTGACACATGTCTTCCGTGGAAGACTTACTACTAAGTTTCTTAAAGAATTACCCGTAAAATGACATTTCCAAACACCGGAATTCAGATAAATAAGACAGCTTATATATGGTTAGCCGTTACTCATTTTGACTTTCGAATTGAGACCTCTGCGGTTGCTGTTTTCAGCATCTCCTTCCGACATTTTCTACCGCTATTACATTTACATACGTCCTCCCACCGGAATGACCAACAAAACAAAATTATTACATGCGTTTACGGTGGAAAATACCCATGCTGTTCCATCAATTATTTTTAGATCCTTTAAAGAAAAAACGAAACGAACTTAATTTATAGGATTTTTTAGGAAAACGAAATTCGGGATAAAACGGTACAAAAGCGGGAGGGCGGGAATTGGGACTGAAAATCGGTAGTCTCCCGCCAAAATCGGGAGGGTTGGCAGCTCTGCAGACATATGAAAAATAGTATTACTAATGGCAATGACAAATATTATAATTACAGTTTGTTCCACCTAAATGTTTCAAATATCATTTTAATATCTAAAATAAATTGTGACTCAAGCTTTATCTACATTATAAAAACATGTGTTTTATGACAAATATTTTCCAACAACTTCTTATCAAACAGCTGTTTTGTAAAGCTGTGTAATGCTGGTTAGTCCTGGTCATTAAATCACTGCTACTGAATTACTGATAATTTAATTGACAGGTAGGTCAGATAAGAGGTCTGGATTATCCTGGCAGGATTATACCAGGATACTGCAAGGATCCTGGTAAGAAAAAATCTATGATCCCTAAGGGGAACCCCCTGCTCAAATTTTTTTTTGGAAAGGGGTCAAAAATGCATTGCAGTGGATTGAGGACCTTTTGGTTGCCATAGAAACCTATCCATACAGTTTCTAATTTTGAGAAAAATGTGAATATTTATTAAATTATGTTCTCCGTTTTAAATTATGTTTTGATTTTAGCAGTATGTGTCCGAATTCATGATAATTTACAGGATTGTTAGTCACCATATGTACAAGATCATATCGCATCGCCATTTTGATTGGTCAAATTTTACAGGAGTTATGGGACTTCATCGACTTAATGCATGCTACAGCTTAGGAACATTTTGTGGGCACAACTCCTCGGAAACCATTGAACAGATTATGCTGAAATTTAGTTTGAATATTTGCCACCATATGTACTTGATCATATTATGCTGCTATTTTGATTGAACAAATTTTACAGGAGTTATGGGACTTTATCGACTTAATGCATATTACAACATAGGAAGACTTTGTCGACACATCTCCTCAAAATCCAATTAAGGGATTTTGCTCAAATTTTGCGTAGCTGTTTGCCACCAAATGCAGTTGATCATATCTTGCCGTCATTTTGATTCCATAATTTTACTTGAGTTATTGGACTTTATCGACTTTACTGCCGCGGCGGGGGACATAGCTACGCGTAGCAATCTTGTTTTTTTTTTGTGGTAATTTGTGAAATAAACACAATATAGATGAATTCATCTTCGCTAGCCAAGGGTTACGATCCGGTGCCCCCTCTCTTCTGAAGAGAGGGGGGACCGGTTCTTAACCCTTGGTTAGCATAATGAGATGAATTATGTGGAATTATCTATTGGTTTTAACGGATGAAAATGTGAAGTATGTTATTGATTTACCTATATATAGACCAGAGATTTTTTTAATGCTGAAATATGCGAACGGGCTCCCTTTATTCAATGGTTAATACTATGTGAAAGATGGTAATAAAGTATTTGTTTAATTTTGAAACATCAATTTGTGTAAAAAGTACACTAACGTTACATTTTTGACAAAATACATGTTGAATTTAATAATCATGTTTTAGCACAACTTTGATCAGGAAATACCAAATTTACACGATGAGACATAAATACCCTTTTAGCAATTGGAAAGATTATTTTGCAGTAAAATGTTGAAATTTACTTAGTGTTGATACTCAATATATATTGCTACAGCAGTAGAAAACGTATTTTCCAGATAATCTGTGAATTTGTATTGATAAACATATTGTCCTGAAATAAAATCAATCAATCAATCAAATTTTGTCCTGAGCATCGCTGAAATATTACTCTTTTCAGCCTGAAATATCAATCAATCAATATTGACATGATTATTTTTGATAACAGGAAGAAGCCTGGAACCACAGATGTAAAGTAATGAGTGATGATATAGAAGGAAAATTAGATCGTTTAGAGTTAGACCCCATGAAGGAATGGTTTGAGAGTCGACTGAAAGCATTGAATGAGAAACTAAGGAAACAGAACCAGGCTCCTGTAGAATGGTCTGAGGATGATGCTGCCGGAATAAGGAGGTAAATAAAATGATAAATTTGATTAGAAGATATATTTATGATAAAATTTGGGTGTTTGTTTGGTATTTCCTTATTATGGCAGATTTTCTGGATCATTAACATATTTTATTTGCAATTCATTAATGAATATACTTATTTTCCTCCAGTAACACCTATAAGAACACCTTCAAAACTCTTTTGTCTTTTGTTTGGTAATTAATTAATCTAAAGTTCTATAGAATTCTATTGTATACCAATTGTATGCCTGAAGGGCTTTACCTTGATACTCCAGTGATGACAAATTGGTATGCAATAGAATTCCATAGGATTGTGATTGTTTGATAAGTAAACAAAAGACTTGAGTATCGCAGTGTTACAAACAAACAAAACAAGCATTCAAACAAACAAGAGGCATTATTGGTATGTTCATTGATGAATTGAAAATATAATACATTAATGATCCAGGAAATCTGCCATAATTAATCAAAATTATTATTTTCTAAAAGAGGAAAAAATACTAATGGTGCCCAATAGTAACACCAAAACAAATTGTTAACTAAGGGCAGATACTTTTTAGTTTTATGCATTTTGTTAAGTTCTGGTGTTGTAAATTCCAATAATCAGTTTTTGGTCCAGCCTACCAGAACACTGGAGTACTAAGCATGTAATACCTTCTTGGTCTAATAGTCCACCAGATGAGACATTGACTCAGTGGTAATAGAATAACAATATACAGAGACCTCAGTGCCAAGGAAAAAAGTACAAAATGTGCAACTGCATAATGATATTAAGTGGAAACCACTCTGCACAAAATATTTTTTGTCTATTTACAGGCAGCTTATTCAGAAATTCCATTGTATATCATGTGACAGACCAGTAGATATTGTTCCCACAGGGTAAGTGTGATATGTGACTATATATCATGTGACAGACCAGTAGACGTAAGTGTGATATATGATATTGTTTATCATGTGACAGTGCAGTAGATATTGTTCCCACAGGGTAAGTGTGATATGTGACTATATATCATGTGACAGACCAGTAGACGTAAGTGTGATATATGATATTGTTTATCATGTGACAGTGCAGTAGATATTGTTCCCACAGGTAAGTGGGATATGTGACTATATATCATGCGACAGACCAGTAGACGTAAGTGTGATATATGATATTGTTTATCATGTGACAGACCAGTAGACATTGTTCCTACAAGTTAAGTGTGATATGTGATTATATATCATGTGACAGACCAGTAGATATTGTTGGTAAAAATTAAGTGTGATATGTAACATTGCATATCATGGGACAGACCAGTAGATGTTGTTCTCACAGGGTAAGTGTGATATATGTAAATCAATGGACAAACCCGTAGATACTGTTCCTTCAGGGTAAGTGTGATATGTGAGATTGTATATCATGTTACAGACCAGTGGACATTGTTCATACAAGTTAAGTGTGATATTGTATATCATGTGTCAGACCAGTAGATATTGTTCCTACAGGGTAAGTGTGATATATGACATTGTATATCATGTGATAGACCAGTGGACATTGTTCATACAAGTTAAGTGTGATTTGTGATTATATATCATGTGACAGACCAGTAGACTTTGTTTGTACAATTGAAGTGTGATATGTGACATTGTATATCATGCGATAGACCAGTAGATGTTGTTCACACAGGGTAGGTGTGATATATGTATATCATGTGACAAACCAGTAGATATTGTTCCTACAGGGTAAGTGTGATATGTGAGATTGTATATCATTTGATAGACCAGTAGATATTGTTCCTACAGGGTAAGTGTGATATGTGACAGTGTATATCATGTGACAGACCAGTAGACATTGTTCATACAAGTTAAGTATGATATTGTATATCATGTGACAGACCAGTAGATATTGTTCCTACAGGGTAAGTGGGATATGTGACATTGTATATCATGTGATAGACCAGTAGATATATTCCTTTAGGGTAAGTCTCTTATGTGAAATTGTATATCATTTATATCCTGTGACAGGTTAGTAGATATTGCTAGTTATTCAAATTATAGGTCATAAAATGGTTTCTTATATGAGTCTTCATGTGATATGTGACATCAGGCATCATGTGATATGTGATATCAGGCATCATCAGTCAAGTGATATTTATATGTTATCTGGATTTTGACATCTGTATATCGTAAAATATCATCCCGTGAGCCAGAATATGAAGCACAGGGGCGAGTGAGCACAGCGAACGAGCCCCGAGCTTCATATTCTGGTGAGCGGGATGATATTTTACTATATTCCAGCTTTCAAAATTCAGATAACTTGTTTATCATTTCTTATTTCTATACAATAGTCTATTAGGTTTTGCGTCAAATTCTCCCAAGGTTTCGCGGGAAAAGAGGACCATTCATTTTTTACGAATGGGAAATGTTTTGTAGTTTTTTTATGACTTCACAATATTTTTTGTCGGCTAACGTTATTAAATTTAGAAATTTTTTCATCGAACCATGTTAACAAATCGAAATAAAGTCGTTTTTTTTCATTGCAGAACCTCTCGTTGTTTACATTCATCTTCCAGTTCCTATGCATTTTTATGACGTCACAATGTAAACAAAGTGGTGGCTCTGCTGAAGTTATCAGCGACCTAGTTTCCGTATTTTTTCGAACGTCTCGTTTTTAGTTTTGTGTATTTGTGACGGTAATTTGTTTACAAAATTGAAAACAGAAAATATAACAGATTCTTTATCCAATTAAGATTTATTTCTTGCAAAACAGATAATAAGGATTTTGCTTGTTAAACATTGGGAGAATTGCCTTGATAACTCCAGGTCAACCTGTTGATAAGTTCGGGTCAACCGGATATGGCTTTTGTGGAAGGGCTCTGCAGGCTGAGATAGGTGGGGGGAAAGACGATAAGAAATTTTAGTCACCATATGATATGTTACATCAGTACCATGTGATATTTTACATCAAATGTATATTACACTTATTTTTATACCCCGCCACACGAAGTGGCATGGTATTATGTGATACCCTCAGTTGTGTGTCCATCCGTCCATCTGTCTGTCTGTCCGTCCTTCCGTCTGTCAGTCAGTCCGTCCGTTCCTTGAAGGTTTCCAACTGATAACTTCTGAACGAAATAATTCAAGGTCTTCAAACTTGGTATGCAAGTTGTTTACCACAAAACTCAGGTCAGGTTCGATTTTGGGTTCAGAGGTCCAAGGGGTTCTGGTGTTATGCCCCTTCAAACTTTGAAATTTTGTGAATTTTAGGGTTTCCGACTGATAACTTGTGAAAGAAGTAACACAAGGTCTTCAAACTTGGTATGTAAATTGTTTACCACAAAACTCAGGTCAAGTTTGATTTTAGATTCTGAGGTCCAAGGGGTTCTGGAGTTATGCCCCTTGAAACTTTGAAATTTTGTGAATTTTAGGGTTTAGTACTCATAATTTGTGAATGAAAAAACATACTGTCTTCAAACCTGGTACATGTATGTAAAACCATAAAACACAGGCCAAGTATAACTATGGGTTCAGCGGTACACATAGTTCTGGAGTTATGCCCTTTTTAACTTAGAAATTTTGTGAAACGTGTAATGCACCATTACTATTTTAAATTAATATTATAATATATCAAGTAATAAACATACGATATGGAATTGAAAAACAATCACAATTTTACATATACAAGAAATTTTAAATAATTATGCCATAAAATCTTTGTTTTTCATACTATGTTGTAAATGTTTATGTTATGACAGTTTTCAGGCTAATCATAGTTTTATTATATTGTACAGGCCAGTACCGTCACTACCAAGTCATAATGGACTACATCCAACCAGATCACCAAGGCCTTATACCACTTTCGAATTAGACCAGATACGACAACATGCTAAAAGGTACACACCAGAAAACTTTGTGTATTGTGTAGTTACTGAAGCTAGGTTTTGTTGTGTATAGTCAGAATGTAGAAATTACTTTTGTCAGAATGTAACAGGTGATTGGGAAAATACTACAGGTATCTCTTACAAACAATTACGGTAAATGTAAATTACTGCTTTGTTTTTAAACTGGAACTAATATAAATGGCTGAAATAAAAAGGGAAAAAAAAGGTTTAAAAAGATTTAAAAATCTATTATAAATCTCTGGTGAAAATTTTGTCATATTTTGGCATGAAAGTCTTTTTTCTTTTCCTCTGACAAAAGGTGTTTCACTTACAACTTTACTTTGATACATTAATTTTATAGTAAAAAACATGAAATAATACAGATTTATTTAGGGACAATTCCAGGAAAAAATTTGTGAGAGTTGGAAGGTATTTTGAACTCCATAAATACATGGATTATAGTTTTGGATTGAAATTTAAACATAAGTATGACCATTTCTTAGCAGATCAGGCTGAGTATAACATTTTATATACTAAGGGATTGAGATTGAAAGTGGTCAAATTGACTTTGAAATTCGAATTCAATAAATGTCTCTTTTCAGATGTCTATTGATTACCTCAGCAGAGATGCCAACCCCTCCAATTTCTGCGGAGTTACCCTGATTTTTATGCCAAAAATCTCCGATCTTGTCATAAAAAAACCCCGATTTTTTCCAATCCAGAATTTTTTCGTGATTGGGACCGAAATTGGTGGATTTTTATACGACCGCAAAAATTTTTGCAGTCGTATATTGGTATGGTGCTGTTGTCGTCGTCATCTGTAGACACTTTTGTTTTTGGTCAATAACTTTTGTTCCAGTAGATCAATCCTTATAAAATTTTAATATAATGTTCTTTGGTACAAAAGGAAGGCTTGCAGTAGTTTTGGTCATTGTGACCCCACCCGTTTTTAAAAAAGGGGCCAAAAAGGGTTAAATTGGGTGTTTTCACATATTTGTCTGTACAATCTTTATTATTAATCAGATTTTGATTGGGTTTCTTTCGGCGTGCTCGTGAGGAAATTTCCAATCAGTAGTATGCAACAGATTTCACGGTAGCATGAACCGTTCCCGAGATTAACGGGGACCAAAAGGGGCGATTCCAAAAAAAATTGTTTTTAATTTTTTGTCCGATTTTGATGTTGTTTTTTTCAATGGATTGCTTATGAAAAATTAACACAGCAATTTGCTATTAGATTTTTGGTAACTTGTTTGCTTACCTAGCTTTGAGGGGCCAAACAAGGCCAAATTGCTAATTTGCAGATTACCTTACATTTTTATTTTTCGTTGGATTTTGATGGGATTTTTTTCTTTAGATTTCTCTTGATATAAGCTTTAAGTGATATGTCAACGGATTTGTCGTAGCTGTTACGGTTTTCGAGCTATAAGGGGTCGAAGGGGCCAAAACTGCAAACATGAGATTACGTGAAATTGTTATTTTTCGTCAGATTTCGATGGGATTCTTTTTCATAGGATTCCACTTGATTTAAGCTTTCAGTAGTATATCATTGGATTTGGTGTAGCTCTTACCGTTTTTGAGCTATAAGGGGTCAAAGAGGAACCATAAGGAGTCATAAGGGCTAATTATCATTTTCCCTAGTTTGTGTCCAGCTTATTACTGGGTCAGCCCCCTTATTGTGTCCTTGCAATTATTGTGTCAAGCTCTTTAGTATGTCCACACTCACTTTCAATTACACTTGTTCAAATTTCAGTGGTCGACATGCTGCGTTCGTATCATGCTGCGCTCGGCGTAGCCCTTTATTATAATATGCTTGAAAATCCTGTTTATAAAAGCATTTGTCTGATATCAGATTGATAAAAATGGCCGATCTTGACTGAAAACGTGATGACTGGATACCAAAGCCTAAAAGTTCCTGAATTCTTATAGCTGGGAGCCTTGCGCGGCCCATGACCCCTGCCACGAGAGGACCCCGCTTTGCGCGGTGAATACTCCTTTTTTTCATCAGATGGGGTTGGCATCTCTGCCTCAGGTTGAAATAGTACAACCACACCCTTAATAACATAGATTTTTACTATCCAGTTACATGAGTATGAGCCAAATTTGTCTTCCAACCTTCCCATGCTTTTTCCAGGAATCACCCTAATATGTCTATGGTAGTTTTAGATTTAATTGCATTGATTATTTGAATTTACATTGACTTTTATCTATTAAAAAGTAACACTTTTTTGTTTTATCTTTAACATAGAAAACTTAACTCTTATATATAATTAACACCTTAGGAAATAATAGCAAAAGATGATTTCTGGATTTCTGTATTCAGTGTAGTTACGTAGTTATACTATGTTGTCATGCCAGCATTTCACAAACTGAAGGATTGTGGGTAAAGTGATTTTATGTCAGTTTATTTTCAACCAATGATGTTGCTTTATTTACATCCTAAGCCAATCATATTGCTTGGATTTATTTTACCCACAATGCATTTAGTTTTTGAAACCAAAAAACAAAAATCTGTCAAATCATTTAATATTTCTATCTATGAAGGATTCTATAATTTTCTGGAATTAAAAAATATTAAGTTAATGTTTTACCTGAAAATTGACCATTGCAAAATATTTTAAAGTGTTCTGTAAAGAGTATGAAATTTGATGGTTTGTAAGATTTGGAGTTATTATGCCCCTGCAATAAAGCAACGGGGGCATTAAGTTTTACCCTTGTTTTTGTAATACTTAAAAAAAAAAAAGAGTTTACTAACAATATGATTTCAGATCAAAGCTGAGTCCTAATTTACGACGGTACAATTGTTACTTTTTCTTCTTTAGCACATTCTATTTAGACTGATAGCACGAGTAATATCCAACCTGCATGTCCCCTCCATAAAATTTGTTTAGATAATAGGTTAGATTTTTTATAATTAGAGGAAGGGTAATTAAATATGTAATGCAGTAGTCACCAAATATATTAATCAGGCTTCAATCCAAATTGAAAATTGTTAAATAGAAAAAAGAAGGGAAACGGGGAATGTGTCAAAGAGACAACGACCCAATGGGGAGTAATAACAACTCAAAGCCATCATAAGATCTTCAATAAACGGTGAGAAACCCCACACCCAACGGCAGGTTGGAGTTGGCCCTAAATAAAGAGTAATCAAGTTCAGCGAAATAAACATCATCCTAGACTCCTATAGACATAAAGTAAACTAACTAGAAAACACAAGACACACAAAGGCTTAATAAATTTCCTGACTTAGGACAGGAAGTATCTTTAAGTCATATCTTTAGTACAATCTAGAGCTATATACAACTAAACTTTTAGAATTTTTCAATGCATCTCATGAAAAAATTGTCATTGTTTCCAAATTCTTTAGAAGTTGTCCCTGGACAGATTTTTATAAAATTTTCTTTGTGAAATAGTCTATAAATAGGACTTACTGTATGGTACGAAACAAAAATTAATATTTCCCTCATGACCATACTGATGCATTGTTGGAAAACTGAATTATATGACATCATACATCTATATTTATTTTCAAAGATTCCAATATACATACTTCTAGATAAAATGTATATAAGAAAATTGGGTCCTGGAGAAATTGTCCTGGAAAAAAGGCCTTTTGGGAGCATGATTTGTGAAAAATACCCCTAGTCATACAATGTAGTTATAAGTGATTTTACAGATTTCTTAACGTGAAAGAAAAAAAATTCAGCCATATTCCCTCAAAATTTACATATCGCTAGCATGTCATGTGATAGCTATTCATATTAGTCATGCTTGATTATCTCCCTTGAATGAGTATTCATAGTTTTGGGTTTTATCATGCATGCTAGATGTTGTACAGATATTTTGTAACTTGCGTTTGAATCGTTTGACAAATTTATAATTTAACTTTGAAATTTTGTCATTTCATTGAATAAAAAAAATAGTATGTTTGAGCACATTTGCTTAAGTCTTCACATTTATTTTGATATGTGCATATTCGTTTTTATTTGCAATTTATATGATGTTATTTATTATTTTACAAATTAACTCCTGTTTTATTTATTTTATGTACACTGTAGAAGCTAATAATTGCTTGGTTAATATCTGATTGCATTTTCTACATAATTTTCTCCTTAACAGAATGTATGCTGGTATTGACAGACCAGGGTCTCGGTAAATTATTTCTTGTACCTCAGTACTATAACTAATATTCTTCTACTTGTAGCACATGCCTCTAACAAAGTAAATAGCCTCCCCTTATATGCACTCCACACTCCTCCTCATTTTCTTTCAGATTGTTGTGGAACATGCACAGCATGGGTTAGCACATACCAGATCTTTGTATGGATGATTTTCTTGTTTTTCATGTTGACATATTTAATTGTATGTTTATTGCATGTACATTTCAACTCTATATATATATTTGCATCATATTTTATGAAATTATCATTGCAGTTTTATAATACATATCAATTGTTAAGCACACGTTAAAACAAATAATAAGGATCTCTCCTTAAAATAGTTATTAATGGGTAATAATACTTTGCTAAATCTAAAATATCCCATTTTAAAATAATGATTGAAGATGTTTAAGATTCCCAAATACATGTATTCACCTTTTCACTTATCTTAAATGAAAATGCCTAAGTTTCACTAGTTACTAGATCACATTGCCAAATTATTTACAAGATACAAATAACAGATGTCCAGTTCAGTTCAAATAACACCTGAAAGGTTCTTAATCTATATAAAATTTTCAAGAAATAATTTTCATTTTTTTAGCTCACCTGGCCAAAGGCCATGTGAGCTTTTGCCATCACTCGGCGTCCGTCGTCTGTCCGTCAGTCCGTTAACTTTTATTCAAAGATCTTCTCCTCTGAAACTACTGGGCCAATACTAACCAAACTTAATCTGAATCATCACCAGGGTATGCTCTTTCAAGTTTGTGATTTATATGACCGTAGACCAAACAACATGGCTGCTGTTACTTAAAATAGAACATAGGGGTAAATTGCTGTTTTTTTGCAAATTACTCAAAAACCATTACAGATATCGAAATTCTGACAAGGTAAAAATGATCAGCATGATGAGATCTACCTGCCCTGCAATTTTGAAGAATATCCGTGTACCTGTCTTGGAGTTATTGCCCCTTTTCCGTAAAAATTTCAGTTTTTCGTTACTTTTAGTCTTATATATTGAAAATCGTAGAAGATAGAAGTGAAGTTTATATAACAAAAATGGTCAGCATAGTAAGATCTACATGTCCTGCAATTTTGAAGAAAATCTGACAACCCACATAGGAGTTATTGCCGCTTTTTCATTGACTTTTCACAATTTTTTAACGTTTTTACTTTCATTTCAAAAACTGTTTGAGATAAAGGTTAAATGTGAATTGTAAAAGTGTTGGGGTTTTCCAGAACTACAATTTCTACATATGTCCAACAGGTTCGCATCTCATCCAAGATGGCCGCCAGTGGGGAAGATAGTTTAACATAGGACCCTATGGGAAATGCATTCAAAGATCTTCTCCTCTGAAACCACTGAGCTTATGAGGACCAAATTTTGTCACAGTAGTCTTTGGATGGTCCCCTTTAAAGTTTGTGATTTTTATGTTCGTACTTCAACCAAGATGGTCGCCAGCACGGGATATAGTTTATCATAGGACCCTATGGGAAATGTATTCAAAGATCTTCTTCTCTGAAACTACCAAGTCAAACTGAACCAAACTTGGTCACAATAGTCCTTGGGTGGTCCCCTTTAAAGTTTGTGATTTTTTAC
>MJUU01043280.1:111336-127617 GCA_002080025.1 Modiolus philippinarum
CTCTGAGGTTCTAGTTTGACCAATACAGACTATCAGTCTCTGAGGTTCTAGTTTGACCAATACAGACTATCAGTCTCTGAGTTTCTAGTTTGACCAATACAGACTATCAGTCTCTGAGGTTCTACTTTGACCAATACAGACTATCAGTCTCTGAGGTTGTAGTTTGACCAATACAGACTATCAGTCTATGAGGTTCCAGTTTTACCAATACAGACTATCAGTCTATGAGGTTCCAGTTTGACCAATACAGAAAATCAGTCTCTGAGGTTCGAGTTTGACCAATACAGACTATCAGTCTCTGAGGTTCTAGTTTGACCAATACAGACTATCAGTCTCTGAGTTTCTAGTTTGACCAATACAGACTATCAGTCTCTGAGGTTCTAGTTTGACCAATACAGACTATCAGTCTCTGAGGTTCTAGTTTGACCAATACAGACTATCAGTCTCTGAGGTTCTAGTTTGACCAATACAGACTATCAGTCTCTGAGGTTCCAGTTTGACCAATACAGACTATCAGTCTCTGAGGTTCTAGTTTGACCAATACAGACGATCAGTCTTTAAGGTTCTAGTTTGACCAATACAGACTATCAGTCTCTGAGGTTCTAGTTTGACCAATACAGACTATTAGTCTCTGAGGTTCCAGTTTGACCAATACAGACTATCAGTCTCTGAGGTTCTAGTTTGACCAATACAGACGATCAATCCATGAGGTTCTAGTTTGACCAATACAGACTATCAGTCTCTGAGGTTCCAGTTTGACCAATACAGACTATCAGTCTCTGAGGTTCTAGTTTGACCAATACAGACTATCAGTCTATGAGTTTCTAGTTTGACCAATACAGACTATCAGTCTCTGAGGTTCTAGTTTGACCAATACAGACTATTAGTCTCTGAGGTTCTAGTTTGACCAATACAGACTATCAGTCTATGAGGTTTTAGTTTGATCAATACAGACTATCAGTCTCTGAGTTTCTAGTTTGACCAATACAGACTATTAGTCTCTGAGGTTCTAGTTTGACCAATACAGACTATCAGTCTTTGAGGTTCTAGTTTTAGTAACTAACAGTTTTTGTTTACTTTCAGCCATTTGTTTAGAGAAGAGGAACCAACAACAAATATTTATCCTTTGTATAAGTAAGTATTCCCTGTACCTTATATGTGACATTCATAATTATCTATGAGGCTGACAAATTCAAGACATTCATGATTTTCAATGAGTTTGTCTTTGCAGAAATCACCGAGATCCTATATTATGGCTGTTCTCACCAAGCTTTTGTTCCATTTCAAAGCTGAAAGTATTCAAATGTCAAAACAAAGGCAATTTTCCATATCTACCATTGGTGGCTCAAAATCCTTAATAAAGAAAATAAATTTTGTACACATCAAGAAGTTAACTCCCCTTATTTCATATTTTCTAGTGCTTTCTATAAAATTTATTCCTCTAAAATTTTTGTTTTAAGATAAAAAGCAAACTTGATTTTGAAGATTATTTGAAAACAAAATTTGTTATGCCCCAGCCACTGCAAGACTTTCCCATGGACATCCTCTAAATTAAATTAAACGCTGTTTAAATGTTACTTCTTTGATTGAAATTTGACCTAAAAAATCACCTACAGACAAAAGAAAGTTGATAACACAATGGAAGGAGTCATTCGAATCAACAAAAGACCCAGGCTAACAACATTATAAATTCAACAGTTAAATTTAAACATTGAAACACACTGAAAATACATATGTATTCATTTAGCGTTGGAGATAATCATTACAGATGAGGAAAAGATTGGGATAAAAATTTTGAGTGAATGTACTCAGAAAATGAAATAATGCTTTGATTATACATGTATGACGGAAGGAGATTAACAAATTATAGAATAAAATTTTGAAGCAGTACATTGTACTTGTAAGTACCTGAACAATCTCCTAAACAGAGGTACCCAGCTAAACCTACGTCAGATAGAACATTCTGTAACACACAGGCTTTCCAAAAATGTGCCGGTCCGTCGGTCCTGACTGGCATTTTTTAGTCTGGACTGGGGAATTATTATCCATGTCGGACCAGAGGACTGGCAAGAGATTTCATCTGTCCATTGGTTGTTGCCTCTTGTTTATCTGCATGTCAATAGAAAATGTTTCAACCGGTCTTTAAACTATAACATTCCTTGCTTTCTTTTTTAAATTTTTGCTTTAGAATACAAGCTTTATCCAATTTTGACTAAGAAATTGCAAATGGCTGACTTCCGATTTTGTACATTAGAACCTGAACGGAGAAAACACGATTTTTTTTCCCGATTTTCGTCATAATGGTCCGGCAATTTTTCTTGCTTGTCTGACCAAATGACCGGCAGAATTTTTCAACTTTCGGAAAGGCTGCACACAGGATGGAGAGGTTTCTCTCGAAATGGCCAATTTATATGATGTCACAATGTGAAATAAATGTGGATGTACATCACTGTGAAAAGGGTGTGGTAAATACAGAGGAAACAGTGTGGTGGATGTGATAATCTAACAAGGAAGAGCTATGCACTTATGTTTTGGAGATTACAGTAAATCTAGTTTCTGCAGAATTTGTGTCTCTTTTGTGCAGATTAAAGTAAAACATTTTTGAAGACTAAAAACCAACAGATGTACAAACAATGATGGAGAACAAATAAGCAATAAGATTGAAAAAAGGCAAAAAATCAATATATGTGATGAATTATTTGTTTTATTGTAGGGAAGAAGTGGATGTACAGGGTGCTGATGGAAATATCTATAAAGGAAGAATGGAGAGACTGGAAGCTAAACTGCCCTCGGTAACACAGGTAGGATTATAATTCGGCAGTTCTCATTAAGCAGATTAATTGGATGAAACTTCTTGTGATATAATATGTGGTTGATGAAAATTTCACTTAAAAGCAAAATTCAACAAAAGTCACTGAAGTGTTAAATGTAGTTCAAAGCCACTTAATTGTCCATGATTTGGGTAGTACCCATCAAGGTGTTTAATTTTAATGAAACTTTATTGTTATTTGAAATGTAGTTGTTGAGAATTTAACCAAATTCACTCAAGCATAAATGTAGGACATGAGCACCCAATTGTCAGTGAATCTGGTCAAGGTGCATGTGCTGGTGTAATATCATGAAAATACATAACAGACTTCAAAGCTGCTTTGATAGTTGTACAATTTGTAAAGGGGGGTAATAACAAATTACTGAACAGAATTGTGAAGAGCCGAAGTCCTTGAGGTAAAAAGACATAAAAGATGGAAAACCACTGGAGAAATTGTTGACTTGGTAAAGGCATTAAAAAAAAAATGGTGGGTTAAACGGTTTTTATGGCTTGCCAATTCTATTCTTCCATAGCGGCAGTGTCTGGCAGCAACTCAACAGCAATTGCAATGGAAAGGTCACATACAGTAAAAAGAAATGATCATTCCAGTATAAAATAAAAAAAAAGGTCTTGAATCAAAGTTTGGACCGAAACTTCAAATTTTTCCACTAGGGACAGCTATCTAATAAAGATCTTTTTAATGATAGTATGAGATGGAATGCCTTTATTAATAAATCGGTTACAAAGATAACTATATCTGAGAAAGTCTGAATTTTGTGCTATCTCTCACGTAACAAGTCAACTATTAAACATACACTGCGTAAGCAGGAGAAGCTAGAATATTACTTTCATGTAAGCAGGGTTGCCACTCTTTTTCTCAACTGAAATTCAAGGATTTTTCAAGGGTTTTTCAAGGATATTCACTAGTTTTCAAGGATTAAAACAAATGAGAAATTGTGAGATACAATGATGCTAAATCACTTATCTTCATGTTTTCGTTTACTATGCAGAAATGTAGGAATTTGAACTCTTCATTTGTTGCATTGTTTTGTTGTGCATGGTTCCCATAAAAACACCGTTTTGACAGACTTCATACAAGAGATAGGTAAAATGCATCATATCATTAAACCTTAATTAAACCAGCCATTTACATGTAGCTTAAAATGCCTGCCTGGACAGTCAGAAATAAGCTGTCGTTCACTTTGCCTTGTGTTCATCTAGGATTTGCCCTTATTCGAATCAAACTTGTATTGACACATTTAATTGCTGACCAATACATTGTAGGTGTTTCAGTGCTGTTATCCTGTTTTTGTAAATGCATTGATGCATGTCAATAATTTTTTTAATGCCTTGTTTGCAGAGCCTCTACACAGAACTATCATTCACAGGATATATTTTTGCTTTGAAAACGATTTGTGTTGCATCGTGGTTAAATAACAACTACCGAATTAAGTTTACGGGAGTTTAGTTTCTGCATATGACCATTTATCTCCCCTGCAGATGAAATCAAAATATTTGAAAATCCATAAACCGAAATATTCTTAAAACTGACAAAGAACAAATTATCAATAGGATCTAAAATAATCCAAGGACAGAGCTATATATACTTCTTAATTAAAATTAACCTTTGATAACCATTCATTGAAATGAGATGTACAGTATCTGTAAGATTGTCCCTTGAAGTTCTTCATTAATATTGTAAAAAGTTCTTCATTAATATTGTAAAAATAAGGGTGGTAAATACACATAAAGTGTACAACTGAACAATCGCCATTTCTTTTTTGAGCTTTTTAAGCGGCGGTTATTTCATAACGACTAATGAGAGAAAGAATTTGCATTGAGGCTAACCAAAATAATCCAGTTGTTATATTCCTCTCACTACGACCACTCGACGAAGGAGAGAATCGTATACGGAGAGGAATTGAATTATTCAAGTCCCAAATACATTTGAAGGGAATTAATTCATTTTATTTACAACTTCCGGTATTTCGTTTTTCAAGGATTTTTCCCAGATTTATTTCTTTTTTTCGCATTTTCCCGACTATTTCCTGACTGGGAGTGCCTAAAATGGAAATCCCGGGTTTTTCCCGTTTTCCCGGGTCTGTGGCAACCCTGTGTAAGGGAAATTGATCATTTTGAAATTAAAATTGTCCTTTCTGTCGTAAATTTTAGTTCTGAGGTGACTATTTTCATCAAATTCGAGATGCAAGTCCAAAAAAGATGTAGATCTAGTGGTTTCTGTAATTTCCTTTATTTATCTTTATAATTTTTTAAATTTACCTTTTTAGGATCGTACACAAATGCATAGAAGGGACAGAAGTCCTCAGCCAATCAGACATCAGGTTACGAGAGTAGTACGGCCAGCTTCAGCCAAACCAATACATTCCCCAAGACCACCGTCGGGTAAAAGTAATACTGGAGGAGGGTCACGCCCACAGTCAGCACAGCCGTCAGCTTCTCAGCAGGATGCCCAGGGAGCAGAATCATCACACACAACTCCGGCCCCGTCCCAGTCTCCTGTTCCCCAGGAGATAATCTCTGTCGACCAAGCACAACAGCAATCGATTGAGATACCTGCTGAAAGCTGAACTAGCAACCAATAGGATTTTTATAGTCAAAATAAACCAAGCTATGCGCTATATTGTAAAGGACCTATTTTTAGATACATTTTACATAGTTATGTATCTATTTTTAGTTGTTATAGATTTATACATTTAGAAATATATCTTGTTACAAATTTTTACATAGGATTTGTTGTTCTTGTACTTTCAGAGGAATTTTTTGTCAGTTTTTTGGGTTAACATTTCCTATGGTTTTTTTTATAGAAAATCTGTTGATATGTTTTATATGTAGGTGACAATTTTATTTGTGTTAACAAAGTTCCAAAGTGATATTCTTGTAGAATTTTGTGTAATGTATAGTCATATTTCAATGGTTGTATTTTATCCCATACATTAAATTGCAGAAGTCAGTTTTTAGTACTATATTTTATAGTGGGACATTCCAGGTATCCTGATCCAAATTCCATGCAGAAATGTTGCTCCACTTAATAAGATCAGACTTTTTTCTTTTGATGTTTTTACTCAAATCCTATTGAGGAACAATGCCTTGGTGGGATTTGGATCACAATATCATGGTTGGCTGTATCTCTCACAGAGTAGTCTGTCTTGTGGAAGTTGGTTTGGGATATCCCAGTGTGTGTACAAGCTTTTTATAGATATATGTTGTAATTATGTAGAGGAGACAGATATACACACTGTAGTTGTGGAAACTACAATGTAGTTATTTGTGAAAGAAATCAAAGATACGATGTAATTTATTATGGTTATTATGAATTAGCTTTTTTGTTATAGTGAAATACTTTGAGTATTTTTTATTTGAAAGAACTGTTTAAGAAAAGTCATTTATTTTATGTTGGGATAAAATACAATGTGTTTCGCACTCTCACCTTTTTATGTGCAATGTGTATACACTGTTATAGCAATATATTATATTTATGTTTATTTTTGTCGTATATTTGTGCTATTTGTTTAGTGGGGGCATTTTATCTTGTCATATTAATAAAATAATTATAGAATTCTAGATAAAATTTGGTCAGTTCAATTAAATGTATCGTAAAACCAAAATATTTTGTTTATTATCTATGAAGCACAGTGCACCCAGTTTGTCTTTGTTTTAGTTATCTAGAAAATAAATTGATGTCTAAATTATAAAGTACTTGTTTTAGTGTAAAATTTATATTAAAAGTTCCCTGTTTTTTTTTTATTTTCATATTTTAGATGTGTTTCAACTTCAAAATACTATATTCCAAATTTCCATTTTGTTGCCTTATTTTAATAGAAATAAGTCTTTTAAACATAATGCCTTAGTATTTTTTTAATTATTATGAAAAATGAATATATTTAAAACCATATTTAATAACTGTTATTAATAAATACATTGATGTTTTGCTTTTCATTATTTGTTGACATTAAAAAAATATTCCGTACATATATATATATATTTTAAATTTTGTACTTTTATTCAGATTTGTTATGTGAAAGGATATACAAGTTTGCCATCCATTTTGTTTTTAAATATTAATTTTTGGAAGGAACCATTCCGTCCCTCCACATTTTGTTATACAGTATTAAAAGTTTACGAGATATTTCTACAATGACTGTGATATTGTTTGCTTCTTTTTGTTGTAGTTTTAGACAGTTTTTAATTTCTTCTGCCTCGGGAGACATCAGTTCTGTCGGATATATTTAAATCTTTTTAAATTTCTCCTGCCATGGGAAACATCAGTTTTTGTCTGAAACTTTTTAAATCTTTTTAAATTTCTCCTGCCATGGGAAACATCAGTAATTGTCGGAAACTTTTTAAATCTTTTTAAATTTCTCCTGCCATGGGTGACATCAGTTTTTATCATATACTTTGGGAGATAACTTTCTAATAATTTGAGAAGTCAGTTTCCTGTTACATACTTTGGGAGATTTTGTTTTTATACCACATTTGAAGAATTTTTATCAGATTTAAATTTATTCAGATAGATAATTTTGGTGACATTTTTCTTTTTGTCAGATACTTTTTAGATATCAGTTAAAATTTTCTGCCAATTGCCGAGAGAGAGATCACTCTTTGTTTATTACCCACAGATAAAATGGCTTTGAAACGTGTAATCTATTACCCTAGCTCATTATCTCCCTTTGAACACTTCCATTGCTCAAACACAACACGGTGCTGTATTTATTCTATTTATAACCAGTAGTTATTTATACAGTGCCAATACAATGTACTTACTAAGTAAACAAGTTCTGTTTGTTATATTTTTTTTACCAATTTAACAACTTTGTCATATTTTTACAACATTGTATATTAATGTTAAAACAGTTTTGTTTTTTACATGTACAATACACATCATATTTGAAACTTGCTGTAGCATGTATTTTGAATTTTTTTAAATCAAAAAGAAATCAAAAGAATTTCCCAGTGTCGTTATAAAGAAAATCAAATTATGTCAAATTTCAAAACAAAACAATACAAATAAGTCATGGAATGTTACTATTTAAGTTGATGAAATTCAAAACACCATATTAACTTGCACTTTATATACTGTTAGATTAGTGATAATCCTATGATTTGTTAATCTCCCTGCAAAATTAAAATTGATAAACTTATACATGTGTTGTTAAAAGTTAATTCATCTTATAGGCTTGACAGAAGTTGTACTTGGTTATTTATCAAAATGCCTTGCTGGAATTATGAAAGATCTGCTGCTGTTTATTTTGGATTGTGATATGTTTCAAACTTTCTTAATGAACAAATGAAAGTATTTGAATAACATGTACACTGAACAAAGCTAAAAAAATCATGATCGACATAGTTTCTGTTATGCCTTCAACAACGAAAAAATACTTCATACATCATAGTAGTTCACAATGACCCCTATTACCAGAATTCATTGCCAGGTGTTAAAACATGATAAAACAAGGGCAGTAGAATACCGAAGGAACAAAACACAAGAAGATTGCATGAACATAAATCTAAGTATAGGGAAATGGCAAAAATTCGTAAAGGTTCCATGGAACTTATGTCTCTCCCGCTCAGTACATTGTCGTTATAATTTGTCCTATATTTAGATGAGGTTGCAAGGTAGAATTCCATAAAATAACTGTTCTTTGAGACTTTCAGGAAATATACCAAAATTGGAATCAAATATTTTATACAACAACTGTTTTCAATGAAGTGTAAGCAAAGAATGGTTGCTAAGTAGAATTCCAAAAAAATAACTGGTCTTTTCGAGTTTCATGAAATTTACCAAAACTGGAATCAAAGATTTTTTAACTTTCCTATTGAAAATAATTATTATAACTGTAAGGAATTGACCAAGATATGGTCGCTAGGTAGAATTAAAAAAAACAACAACAAAAAAAAACAGGTCTTTGAGAGTTTCAGGACATTTACCAAAATTAGAATCAAAGATTTTTGCAAATTTGAGTTTTGAAAATGATCATTATAATTGTTAGGAATTGAAAAAGATATGATTGCTAGGTAGAATTCCAAAAAATAACAGGTCTTTGAGAGTTCCAGCAAATTTACCGAAAAAAAAGAATCTTTGAAAATTATCATTATAACTGAGAGGATCTGAAAAAGTTGTGGTTTTATGTAGAATTAAAAAAAAACAAACAAAAAAAACCAGGTCTTTGAGAGTTTCAGGAATGTAAACGGAAATTGGAATCAAAAACTTGTGCAATAAATGTATGTTTGATTCAAATTTATTCAAAAAGTTTTGTTGCTACGAAGAATTTTAAAAAAATTGCTTGTCTTGGAGAGTTTCAGGAAATTTACCAAAGTTGGAACCATGTTTTTTAGCTCACCTGGCTATGCCAGGGTGAGCTTTTGCCATCACTTTGCGTCCGGCGTCTGTCATCCGTCTGCCCGTCCGTCGTTAGCTCACTTTTAAAAACCTCCTCAGAAACTACTGGAGGGATTGGTTTGAAACTTTATAGTAATCATCTATGACATGTCCTGTACAAACGATCCTCATTTTATTATGATCCGATGAAAAACATGGCCGCCGGTGCTAAAAATAGAACCTAGGGGTAAATTGCAGTTTTTAGCCAATAACTCTAAAACCAATGCAGATATCAAAAATCTGACAGGAGTAAAATTGTTGAGAATCTGCTCTGCAATTTTGAAGAAAATTGGAAAACCCGTCTGAGAGTTATAGCCCTTTTTCTGTAAATTTTTCAAAATTTGTGCATTTTTTATTTTTTATTTCAAAAACTGTAACAGATAGAGGTGAAGTGTAAATTAAAAAAATGTTCAGCATATCAAGATCTACATACTCTGAAATTTTGAAGAAAATCCAAAGGCCTGCCGTTTTTCACCATTTTTTTTTCCAATGCCATATGGTTATGGGTTATTTCCCTTTAAATTCTATGTTCAAATCTTCTTTAGTTAACTTTTCTCTTTTAAGCTTTAGAGAAATTCCCTACTATCACTTCATTAAAAAATTATTTTTTCCATAATTAAGAGCAAAAACAGTGTTTTTGTGCAAATTTCTGCAATTTTTTGCAAAAATACTTTCTTAATCTTTACCTTATTTCATGTTATAATGATTTTCCTATATAAACATATTGTGTACATTATTGGGTCTATAGCGGCGAAGCACTATGATCTCTGCTGACATGTATGTTGAAGTAGTTTATCAGCTTCATTGACAGCTTAATGTTAAAAATATTAGTAAATAAAGCCTTAGTGAGCAGTTGATGAAATTAACCTGAATGGATTTGAATGGAACTTGGTATTAATGATGCTTATGAGGTGCTTACTATAATGTATATATGTATTGTGACTTTTATGCCTAAATGTCATCCAACATGGCCATCTGCAGGGAACTTAATTTATTACTCGACTGTATGGAAAGAGCATACAAAGAATTTTTTATCTGAAACAACTTGGCTAGTCACAATGTATCTTAGATGGTCCCCTTCAAAACAGATGTCCTTCAAGTCTGCACCTTATGCAAATTGGCTACCAATGGGAAACAAAGTTTAATATAGGAGTACATTCAAAGATCTTCTTCTTTGAAACCATTTGGCCAGTTGGAAATAAACTTTGGCACAATACTTAATTTTCTTTAAAATTGTGTCCTGCAGATCCATCTCTTATCCAAGATGGCATGCAATAGGGAAAATAATTAAATTAAAGTTGGATCATATAACATAAATGTTTAGTTACATAGTTTGAAAATGAGACCCTTTAACATATAAGTTGATTTGAAGTTATGTATTGAAGTTATGTATTGGCCATGGTCCAGGTGAGCGATACAGGCTCTTGAGAGCCTCTTGTTTTATTCTTAAGTGTTCAATATTATGTTTGGTATAAAAGAATTGCAAACATTTATAATTGGATGCAAAAATTTTAAAAATTACTGGTCTTTGACATTTTCAGGAATTTACTTAAGTTGGAACTGGAATCAAAAAACCAATAGCCTGTTACATATTTGTCCACTTTATGCTGAGAAGTCAGTTTTGATGTAAATCTGTTAAGATTTAAAGACTTTATCCTGCTTCTTAACAACTTACATTGTAAGTCCAATTAAAGAAATTCAAGTCCAAATATGGAAAAAATACAGAAAAACTAAAAAAAAAAAAAATCCAATTTTTTCATCTGGAAGTAATTTTCAGACCGTCATCTAACTATTGCCCACTTTTTGTTATTCCAATAAGAATTAATAACTTAATTTGACTTATAAAAAACTTTAACCATAGGGTTAAAATATCTCTAAATTTCTTGTGCAAAAAAAAGTAAGTCCAAATATGCAAAAACTAAAAAAGAAATCTAAATTTTTCAGCTGCAGATAATTTTGTAACCATTTTCTAGCTTCTATCCAAATTTCAAATGATTCAATAAAGATTTGATGAAGATATTGATGTTTAGAAAACTTTAACCACAGGGTAAAAATAAATGTTGATGATGACCCAAACCACGGAATTTTGGATCGCAATGTCTTGCTTCCTCTACTTATGTCACGGGCAAGACAAAAATGAGGACATCAGAATATGGAAGACCAAAGACATGACAACCAAGAAAACATGACCATGGCAAAACTAAAGCACTTACAGTGTAAACTCTCATAAAAAATACAAAACTAAAGCACTTACAGTGTGAACTGTTGTAAAAAGGACATAACTTAAGCACTTACAGTGTGGACTCTCATGAAAAGGGACAACACTAAAGCACTTACAGTGAGAACTCTCGTAAAAAGGACAAAACTAAAGCACTTTCAGTGTGAACTCTCGTAAAAAGGACAAAACTAAAGCACTTACAGTGTGAACTCTTGGAAAAAAAGACAAAACTTAAGCACTTACAGTGTGAACTCTCATAAAAAGGACAAACTAAAGCACTTACAATGTGAACTCATCTAAAAAAGACAAAACTAAAGCGCTTACAGTTTGGACTCTCGTAAAAAGGACAAAACTAAAGCACTTACATTGTGGACTCTTGTAAAAAAGACAAAACTAAAGCACTTACACTGTGAACTCTCGTAAAAAGGACAAAACTAAAGCACTTACAGTGTGAACTCTCGTAAAAAAAGACAAAACTAAAGCACTTACAGTGTGAACTCCCGTAAAAGGACAAACTAAAGCACTTACAATGTGAACTCATGTAAAAAAGACAAAACTAAAGTGCTTACAGTGTGGACTCTCGTAAAAAGGACAAAAATAAAGCACTAACAGTGTGAATTCTTGTAAAAAAGACAAAACTAAAGCACTTACAGCGTGAACTCTCGTAAAAAGGACAAACTAAAGCACTAACAGTGTGAACTCTTGTAAAAAAAAGACAAAACTAAAGCACTTACAGTGTGAACTGTCGTCAAAAGGACAAAACTAAAGCACTAACAGTGTGAACTCTTGTAAAAAAGGCAAAACTAAAGCGCTTACATTGTGAATTCTCGTAAAAAGGACAAACTAAAGCACTAACACTTTGGACTCTCGTAAAAAGGACAAAACTAAAGCACTTACAGTGTGAAGTCTTGTAAAAAGGACAAAACTAAAGCACTTATAGTGTGAACTCTCGTAAAAAAGGCAAAACTAAAGCGCTTACATTGTGAACTCTCGTAATAAAGACAAACTAAAGCACTAACACTTTGGACTCTCGTAAAAAGGACAAAACTAAAGCATTTACAGTGTGAAGTCTCGTAAAAAAGACAAAACTGAAGCGCTTACAGTGTGGACTCTCGTAAAAAGGACAAAACTAAAGCACTTACAGTGTGAACTCTCGTAAAAAGGACAAAACTAAAGCACTTACAGTGTGAAGTCTCGTAAAAAAGACAAAACTAAAGCACAATTTCTTGAAAAAACAGTGTGTGACATCAGGTGCTCTGGAAGGATTGGCATGTCCTGCGCTGTATACAGCACCCTTTCACACTGTCAATGAGTCAATCAAGGGTTAATTCAAAATTAGTAAAGACAAATCCAGGAAGATGTGAATCTGGCTGAAAATATTAATTCTAACTTGTGAAACCAACATTTCAGAACATTATGATGTTTATTTTTATGCCCCTGTCTGTCTGTCTGTTTGTGTGTCTGTTTGTCTGTCTGTCTGTTTGTCTGTCTGTAAACAACTTTAACCTGGCTCATAACTTTTGAACCATATGTGATAGGCTCTTCATATATGGTGTGTGTATTGATCATGTAAAGCTGAACACCATTATGCAAATTTCACTAAGGTCAAGTCAAAGGTCAAGGTCACAGAGGTCAAAAGGACAAAATCTAGATTTTGCTGTAGCTCGTTAATAACAATTGCCTAAGTTGATATTCTATATGTGAATAGATCTGATAGAGCTTAGTACAAATCCACCAAAAAAATTTCGGTCAGGTCAAAGGTCTAGGTCACTGAGTGCAAATTTGAAAACTTTAATAAGAACTTTAACATTACTTATGTCTTTTCAACCATGTGTGATAACCTTCATATTTGGTCTATATTTTGATCATATGAAGTTGAACAGCATCATGTAAATTTCACTAAGGTCAGGTCAAAGGTCAAGGTCACAGAGGTCAAAATGTTAAAATCTAGATTTTGCTATAGCTTGTTGATTACAATTGCAAGAGACTTGATATTCTTTGTGAATAGATCTTATAGAGCATAGTACTAATCCACTAAAAATCAGGGTAAGGTCAAAGGTCAAGGTCACTGAGTGCAAATTGGAAAACAAAAACTTTTAACATTGCCTATAATATTTCAACTAGATGTGATAGGTCCATAGTATTTGGCCTGTATATTGATCATATAAAGTTGAACACTATTATGCTAATTTCACTAAGGTCAGGTCAAAGGTCAAGGTCACAGAGTTAAAAATGTCAAAATTTAAACTTTCATTAATTACAATTACTAGAGGCTTAATATTCTATATGTGAATAGATCTAATGGAGCTTAGTACAAATGTCTATTAAACCTAAATTTCTAGTGTATATTGCAATTTTCAGCATTAATTTTGTATTGGTAGACATGGTTTCTACCGTGGGGCATAGTGTTTTATTTTGTACATACATTTTTTATTCTGGTCTGTTGACATTTGGTCAAGTTATGTCCTTGGAAATTGTACTTTTGTTCTATTTTCAGTTGTCCAGCTTTTACGGTCAATACTACATGTTACAACCTTCTCCAACCCAGAGGGTCAAGGGTCAGTGTGAGCTTTTGCCGCCACTTGGCATCTATTTGTCAGTCAATCAATCATCATCTCTGAAACCACTGAAACAAATTCAATCAAACTTTACAGGAATGATGAATGAAATTAATCACTTCATTCAGTCTCGTGAAAAACATGGCCAACAGCACTAACATTGGACCCATTTGAAAATTATATTTTGATCTTCTCTGAAACTATTGAAGCAAATTTAACCAAATTGGACTGGAATGATATATGGAAGATCCTTTACGAAGATCACTCCGACAATAATATGGCTGTCAGTGCAGAATATAGTTTAGCATTGAACTCTATGGGAAAAACATTTTGATCATCTCCTGTGAACCCACTGATGCAAATTCAACCAAACTTTACAGGAGTGATTCATGGAAAACCCCATATGAAATTGTTCATTTCATTCCAATTGAATAAAAAAATCAGAAAACGCACCAAAGATGCAAAAGCCGAGTTGCGAATATTTGTTATTTTCATAAGTACATCATCAGACATGCAAATAGTTTTACATAAGCATATGAATTCTTTTATTTCAATCAGAAACTTATAATGAAACTTTTGCAGGATGTTTGACTTTGTTGCAACTTGGCAAAAAATTTGGCAGGGGTTATAATCTAGGTGATATATATTGCTGATAGCTGCATGAAGTCAAAACATTCTAAGTCCCTTTCAATAAAAATTTGAACAGGGGTTCCCCTTAAAATCTAGCCTTTGAATATTGCTGAAATCGTAAAAGTTAGTATATTAGAAGACCCTTTTTTCCAAAAACTTTCAGTTTTCTAGTTTGGTTTCCATGGCAACCAAAAGCTCCACTATCCATTTAAACTCATTCCAGACCGCAATTAAAAAAAAAATTGGTTAGGGGTTCCCCTTATAATCCAGGTAAAATCAAAACACTCCAAGTCCAAGTTTCAAAAAAAAAATGGCAGAGGTTCCCTTTTTAATCTAGTTTATCTATATTTCCAAAATTTTGAAGAAAATTATGTAGCAGAATACTGTTTTTCAAAGATTCAGTGTTCTGGTTTGGTTTCCATGACAACTGAAAGCTTCACTATCCATTACTACCCTTTTCGGACCACCATTCAAAAAATATTTTGGGCAGGGGTTCCCCTTATAATCCAAGTTATACATATTGCTGAAATCAAAACATTCAGAGTCCCCCTTTCATTAAAAAACTTTGGCAGGGATTCCCCTTATAATGTAGTTTATATTGTGAAGAAACAAATGTAGCAGAATTCTTTTTTTTAAAGATTCAGTGATCTGGTTTGGTTTCCATGGCAACTGAAAGCTCAACTATCCATTACAACCCATTTCAGACCACCATTCAAAAAAAAAAATTGGGCAGGGTTCCCCTTATAATTCAGGAAATATGTATTGCTAAAATCAATAATTTACCAAAGATCAGAATAAACAAATATATTTTTTTTCATCATAGATTTTATTGAAACTGGACATTGCAAAAGATTTTTAGTAATATAGAATACGTCTTCACATTAAATTAATTACCTCCCTTTTTAGCTCACGTGGCTAGAGCCAGGGTGAGCTTTTGCCATCACTATTCGTCCGTCGTCCGTCCGTCCGTTGTCCGTCCGTCCGTCGTCCGTCCGGTGTAAACTTTTCATTCAAAGATCTTCTTCTCTGGAACTACTGGGCCAATTGAAACCAAACTTGGCCACAATGGTCCTTAGATGGTCCCCTGCAAAAAAGTTGTTTTTTCAGATCTGCGCTTTATCCAAGATGGCCGCCAGCCGGGATCATAGTTTTAACATTGGACCCAATGGGAAAATACTTTCAAAGATCTTCTCCTCAGAAACTACTGAGCCAATTAATGCCAAACTTTGCCACAGTAGTCCTTAGATGGTCCCTTACAAAAAAATTGTTTTTCAGATCCACGCTTTATCCAAGATGGCCGCCAGCGGGGATCATAGTTTTAACATTGGACCCAATGGGAAAACACTTTCGAAGATCTTCTCTTCTCAAACTACTGAGCCAATTGAAACCAAACTTGGCCACAATAGTCCTTAGATGGTCCCCTGCAAAAAAGTTGTTTTTTCAGATCCATGCTATATCCAAGATGGCCGCCAGCGGGATCATAGTTTTAACATTGGACCCTATGGGAAAATACTTTCAAAGATCTTCTCCTCAGAAACTACTAGGCCAATTAAAACAAAAGTTGTCCACATTAGTCCTTAGATGGTCCCCTGCAAAAAAGTTGTTTTTCAGATCCGCGCTATATCCAAGATGGCCGCCAGCGGGGATCATAGTTTTAACATTGGACCCT
>MJUU01043281.1:15271-27378 GCA_002080025.1 Modiolus philippinarum
TTCCGGCTGCAGTGGTACTTTTTATTTAAATCATTGTTTTAAAGTTGGGTATAGACTTAAGAAGTCATTTCCTATTTGTATTTCAAAATATTCACAAATTCGAGTGTTAAATACAAATAAGCATAATATCAAATCCTACTGATGCATTATTATATCATGACATGTTTATATTTGTACTTGTATACTGTTTTAAGATTCAATGTTGATGAATGAATAAAAATAAAAATTTAGCCTTGGTATTTTTGTAGTCATGTTCCCGATTATTTTCACTTTTCACATCCATCTGGGTTTGATAAAGAATAGGATCTATACGAGAAAAAAAAACAGGAATTCCGTTAGAGTCAGACAGGGTAATTGTCTCCTACTATGTATGCATCCTCCGTCATATGAGAAGTGATATGTCCAAGAATAAATTGTAGCCATTACCAAGTAAAGTTCGATAGTTCATGTGAGACAACTCAATGTGGCTCTTATCTATTGTGAATTATTGCAAATGCCACAAAGTCGATATAATCCACTATTTCTTTTGAAATGCCTGTACCGAGTCAGGAACATTGCGGTCGACATTTTTTTGCGGTGGTTTCCACCTTATTTTTCTTTTTTCCCTTGTACTTCGGCTCTTGTTATTAATTTTGCTATTATCCCCATTTAGTAAGTCCCTCGCCAATAGACTTTTACCCAACTCGTCATGGAAACAACTTTTGAGCGTCAGTTTCTTTCTTACATCCCGAAGAAGTTCTCTTGTTAGTAATTAACATCTTTAGGTGAATTCCTCGTATTGAGAATGCTTTAGCATTTCGTATAAGTTTACAGACATATACGCCGTATGTCGGTGCAGAAGGGATGTTGCTTCTCGGGAATGGGAAATTCACAGTAAAGGGAATTTGAAATCATGACGTAATTTGTTCATCTTTGTTAGATTCGATAAAAAGCATTTAAATATGAAGCTGATTTTAAATTCCTGTAACGAAAAGAAATGCATTTTTATTTTTCGGAATATTTTATATCAAGTTGCCTTTGTAATACAAAAAAAAAGACAGATTTCTAATTGATGTCCATGCGAATACCATTTATCTTCTGAAACCTGACAAATGCTACTAATGACATCCTAAGAATATAGAAAAGAGAAAGTGCACCGATACCGACTGCTGATATGTCTGAAAACATTGATTCTATTCCTAAGAAGTGCTCCTACATGAGATCATCTAACAAGATATTCGACAACGTTTTAGAATATTATAAAAATGGCGCAATAAATGAACAGAATTCACGACTAAAAGGCCATACTTCTATGATATACAGCCAAACCATTTAAGGTCAAATGGCTATAACTAGGGTGAAGTTTTGCCATCACATGGCGTCAATCGTTCGTAAATTTTTTTTCTAACATCTTCTCTAAAACTCTATGCTTATAGAAACCAAATGTAAAACAGAATAAAAAAAGATAACAGGAAACACCTACAATGGCCGAAAAATATAGTCACATGTCACAAAGTAACAAGGAACTGCACAAGAAAAAAAAATCCACAATAAAAATACAAAAGACAAACGTAAAGAACGATAGGAACTCAGGACAGAGCTCTGGAGTTTGTACCGACACTAGCAAAAGCCAGCGTTAGGGTTAAACCAGTTTATGGGTACCCAAACCTCTCCTTTCTCTGTCCCGTTTCCAAATAGCATAATAAACATATGAATAAAACCCAAAACAGATATAGACTACCAACCGAATGACCATAATCTTGAAGAAAAAAAGAGGGACAAAACGTAATTTTGAAAGATGGGTCAAATGTACCAAATGTAGCCTGAATCATCACCAATGTATGTAGTTTAAATATGTTCAGTAAGTCCGAGCACCAGACAACAAGGCAGGTGCTACTAAATTAGAACATCGGGTAGATTGCATAAATGTTCAGCATATTAAGGACTATATTTTATAATCATGGTCGATGTTGTTTGACTCATTGATACAGGAATTATTACCCTTTTATCGGCAAAATATAGGATTTTTTTTTCTAAATTTGGTCTTTTTAAGATCCTTTCCTCTGAACGTTTTATCCGATTGGAACCACACTTGGTCACAATGATCCTAACTTGGTCCCCAAATATATATTTCCGGTAAGTCCGCATCGAATCCAAGATCTTCGCCAGCGTTTAGATGACAGATAACTGACAGGTAAAGTTTAACATTGGACCCTATTGGAAAGCATTCTTCTCCACTAAAGCCACAAAGCCAAATGGAATCAAACTTGGTCACAATAGTCCTTGGAATACCCCATTCAACAAATATGCCCGGAAAATCCGCATTTCATCTAAGACTGCAACCAACGAAACATATAGTTTAATATTAGATCCTGAGAGAAACACATTCAAAGATCTTCTCTTCTGAAAGTACTGGGTAAAATCTTCAAGCACGTTTTTGAGTATATAAAAAATCAGAGAGATTTATATTCGTCTAATATTAGACACACACACACACACACACACACACACACACACACACACACACATCATCATCATCATCATCATATTATCATTAATTCAGCTTGTGTTAAGTTTGCAATGTTTTCTTTGTTTTTGTCATACTCAGTTAAGTTTGAATAACTTGTGTCTGATCCCCTTTGTATTTTGTTAGCAAAATAAATATGTTAAAATAAAATTTTATTAATCTCGGTGTAATACGTTGGTGGGATTCACACTAACATATCCTACAAACAATCAAAAAGCAGTGGGTGCATTTCCTGTATGTAAATACTAGATTGGGTTTGTTAACATCAGTAGCCAGTTTTGTTTTTGATTACGCCTAGCTTCTACTGTTTATGAAAAAATAGATATTTACACTGAATATTCATAAGACAAAAGTATATACAAATTTTATTGTAAAGTACTGTGATTGTATGTTTCTTCTTCAAGAACACGATTTTCTACCATTTAGCCATTCCTTATCATCCGGTGATAAATCTGTATCTTCTTTCAATACAGTGTAAAACATCGACCCAGCAGAACGTTCCCCTGAAATTATAACATCATATGTAAATACATTTCTTTCCAAATTTCGAAATGTCTTGGACTTACGAATACCAAACAACGACAGTAGAATACCGAAGGACTGAACAAGGGAAGGGATGACTACAAAAATCGAAGTCCAAAGACATGGCAAAAACGGCAACGGCAAATGTTGTCAAATTCTGCATACCGAAAAATCAAACTTTCGAAAAACAAAGGGTTAAAAAAGTATTTATTAAGCTATTTTTTGTTGATATTCTTCCAAATTCGAAAATTTAAACAAGAGGCTCTCTCGCCTGTATCGCTCACCTGGACTATGGTAACGTAGAGAGTTGCATAGCATTTGCAATAGGATCCAGAGTTAAACTATGTTCCCTGCTGGAGGCCACATTCGATAGGATGCAGACATGCCAGATGCAAATTTCTCATTTGTTTACTGACCATCTAATCATATTACCATGCTTGTTAATATCGACTTGTAAATGAAACGTTTTTTAAGAATTAGCAATCAATAACATTTTCTTATAGGGTTTAATGTTAAACAAAGGTCTGCGGTAGCGACCATCTTGGATTTTTGATCGGTTCTAAAATCCTTCATTTGTTTATTGAACAGTTAAAATCAACTGGATGTATGAAAAGTTTTTCAAAAATGAATAATTGCATTTTTCCATTGGGTCATATGTTAAACTGGTGGCGGCCATCTTGGATGAGATATTAACATGTCTGACAGATGTAGAAATTTTAGTTCTTTATTCTATCCAAACCTGATCTCTTTTTCAGAATTTTTTTGGAAAAATAGTGCAAAATGAACAGAATTACGAATATTTGACCAATAAAGGGCAATAACTCGAATATGGGTGTTTAGATTTTCTTCAAAGTTCGCAGGTGGTGAATCATGATATGCTGAACAGTTTTTCTATTTGAAGTTGACCTCTGTTTCATAGTTTTACTAATAAAAGATATTAAATATTAAAATTTAGAAAAGTTTACAGAAAAAGGCCAATAACTCACAGACGGGTTGTCGGATTTTCTTAAAAGGTGCACGGCGAGTTGATCTCGTAATGCTGATTATATATTAATACGATTTATTCAATAAAGAATAAATCTGTTTATCTTTGGATCGCTTTGGTTTCATTCTTGCATGTCTGAGAAAGTATAAGAGTTATCTTTCTTTCCATGCAAAATTAAGTCCTGTCCTCACTTAAACTGGTCCGCCGTTCCACGATGCTACGCTCGTTAGTGTAACACAACAGGAGCCCAGTTTAGTCCTCACTTCGCAACGGTTGTCAGGGACAATGACGTCAAATCAGCGAACCACGTTTTGCCTCCTTTTGGTTCAAGGGTTCAACGAGGAAGGTTCCAATAAACGTCAGAATCAAGACTGGTAAAAATTTGGAAAAAAAGTAACAATCATCAATCTTTTAAATCAAAACGGGCTATGCATTTAGTTCGACATTTGTCATGTCGAGGGTCGTACTTATTGCATCGCCGATGTCATCTCTCGCAAACAGTGGAACAGACTCAAGACCCTGGCTCCCGAAGCAGATCCAACACCATTAGAAATTCCACCAAATTTCCTGCGTCTGGTCTCAGATCCGAAATTGACAGACTTGTAGATGTACCATTGTCATCTTGAAAATACTCAAGAAACCTATTGTCAAGGGGTTCATTGCTTCGAAGATTTCAGAAAAAAATACGGTCTAGACGCTGTTTGGCCACCACCACTATCACACGTTACAACTTTTATCGCTTTTCTCTCTTTGTGTAAAAAATCACATAGTACCGCATGTACATATGTCTCAGCTATTAATTTAAAGTGTAAAATCCTTCAATTCGCAGACTTTTCTGACAATTTCCTGGTTCGCAAATTGTTAGAGGGTATGCGTCGCACAAATAAACAGAAGAACAAACGCTTGCCTATATCACACGACCTCTTAATCAAAATTATTAATGTTTTGCCACTCGTTTGTTCTTCTAATTTCGCGACAACTCTGTTCTCATCGGCCTTTTCGTTAGCATTCTACAGATTTTTGAGGGTTCGGGAAATAGCTGTCAATAAAAGATGCCAGCTGAAACAAGTGATTACGATCGACAATATTAAGTTATACTCGGAAATGGGGGAAGAGAAATTAAACCTTCGTATTGCATATTTCCAATTTAGTGTGGGTAGTTGGCTCGTCTATAGTGAAACACGCCTTCACTCACGCACGGAATAGTATTGATGGCCCAACTTAGGAATGCAAAGACATAACATGAGGATATGGTGGCAGGGCAAACGGGGCATGAAATTGTCTGAATTACCTTCAAGAGTAAGGTTTTTATTAAATTTTGAATCCCGCCCGCATATTTTAATAATTCATTGCGGCGGTAATGACATAGGTCAGAAAACCCTCCACAATCTAAGAGGTCTTATAAGGGACACCAAAAATATAATTAAAAATATGCTGCCTAAAACCAAAATTATCTGGTCCCAGATTGTTCCCAGGGTATCATGGAGATTTAGCAAGGACTCTAAAGCTATGCTATAGGGCAGCAGCCAGGATCAATAGTTATGCCGCCTCATTAATTTGTTCTTCTTTTGGGCCTGACATAAAATACCCTGAAATAGCCTGGTATGAATATGGCATGTTTAAGAACGACTGTGTTCATCTGTCCAACATAGGAAACAATATATTTCTACATCACATACTGACAGCCCTTCAAAATGAGTTACCAAGCTATAATTACTGGGAATAAAGAAAATTTTATCATTTTCTTGTGAATGTACGGCCACGGATCCTCTGTGTCGCTTCCTACCGTTTTGGCGGTGATCCCAACCCGCCTTTTATGCATACTATGTGGTTTCGGATCATATGGCCAATAGTTAGCGACACAACATATATTCAGGAGATGTAATTTGTTAATTCCGTGAAAGTGTATTGCAGAAAGAACTTTTCGAGATTAACGGTACTGAGTCTCTGTTTCCCAGGGCCAGTATTCGTAAATCAAACATGCGTTAATAATTTATACGTTTCATATGCTGGCAACCTACGTAGGAATCAGTTAAGTTGTTATACTTCGGCAGGCCAGGAAATATAATTTTATCAGTATTAGTATAGCTTCACGAGGGGCTTGCCATTTAAGTTTTCATATGTCGGCAGCCCTGGAACACATAATTTCATAAGTTATAAGTATAGCTTCATAAGGGGCTTGCCATTTAAGTTTTCATATGTCGGCAGCCCCGGATACATAATTTCATAAGTTAAAAGTATACCTTCAGAAAGGGCTTGCCATTTTAGTTTTCATATGTCGGCAGCTTAGGAAATATAATTTATAAGTATAGCATCATTGGTGGGCTTGCCATCTGAAGTTTTCAAATGTTCGGCAGCCCAATTAAATAAGTTTTAAAATGGATTACTGTCAACTTTATAAGAGGGGGTGACACGGGGGGTCTGCCCTCCCAATTCCCAGATTTTTTCGACCCTTTTTCCAAATTCCCACATTTTGTGGCCCCTTTTCCCCAAATCCCACATTTTTTTGCTTATTCCCATTTCCCACATTTTTACATTTTGAAACACCAATAACATTAACAATTTATTTGCCCACATGTTCCATAAATCAAAGTTCTTCAATCATAGGGATTCCAAACACCACAATACATCAACTGTGAATAAAATTTTAAGCATCTTATGGATGCTGCGTAGGACTATGCCAGAAAAATAGATTGAGCGTGAGTAAGATGAAGACCTTGATTCTCTTTTTGGTTGGATTAAGGTTGTGAGGTCTCTGATCCCAAAATGAATCAATCAGCTACAAGGGTCAATGAGAGCTTAATCAACATCAATTTTCAAAATTGCTGATGTTGCCAGATATTTGTCCTCCATTCATATATTCATCACATGTGGATACTCAATCATATTTGGATACTCAAAAACTCAAAAGATCTTCTGAACAACTTGAAAACTCGGTCACTTTCAAAGATCCACTCGTTGAAAACATTCGATTTTTCTACACTCTATACTACTCTTCCCCATTCAAAATTGAAAAGTCGTTTGATTGATCTTATCAAGAACTCATTTACTTACAAAAAACGACAGGGCTTTAAATACACATTTATAGCCTTAGCATATACATCTACCTATTTTACTAACAAAGTACCAAAGGGTAACGCACGATACTACACTGAAGAACAGGTGATCAGCATGCTGAAATTTCTCATTGACAACATATTTGTCCAGTTCGGAGACAAGATATTTCAACAGACAGTCGGCATTCCAATGGGTACGAATTGTGCTTCTCTCTTAGCCGACCTGNTGTGAAAAAAATATTTTGGCTGCCAAAATGATGAAAAAAAATTTTCTGAATGAGGCTTTCTGCCCAAAAAAATAATGTTAATTTTGAAAAAAAATATTTTGTTAATACTTGTGTAAAAAATAAATAATTTGTTTCGCGCGAAGCGCGAAAAAAATTTTCTGTCCAGAAAAAAAAACCATAACCCCCCCTTCAGGTTAAATGGTTGGTCCCTTAGTTACTTATTCATCAGAACAAGGACGTATCAACGTACATGTACGTGCTTCATCAGAATTTAAAGTTGGATCCGCAATCAAAAATGCATGTCTTTAGAACAATTTGACTGCAGGCGATATACAGCTTTGTATAACTTTAATATACACAAAAGTCATATGATACATGATAATTTAGAGACCAGACGTCGTCAAAGAAATGTTAAAACCTACAGAAATTAAAACTGACGATGTTAATACTTCTTTAATGACCGAAAATTTAAAAAAAGATAAAAATAACGGGGATATGTATTCCAAGGCATCAAGCATAGGGTGCTAAACGTAATACAAGGACAACTATTTGTATTCCTGTATAAATGTTACCTAACATGATAATCCGTAATTTTGGACGTACGCTAAAAAGTGCACGAGGGCGCCATGTTCCTTACATTTTGTTGTTTCAGACATTTTATTTGATATTTGTTCTGATTCTATGAAGACTTCTCAAAAGTTCCTACGTCAAAGGTGACTTTTTAGACTGTTTTCATTTTCCCGTTAGCCATTTTTCAGTTTTCATTCTTATGTGTCTTTTATGCCCGTCTCGGACAAGTAACACAGGAACCTATGAATTTGTTCTGATTTGTTCTGATTTTTAGCTCATTCGCTATTTAAAGACCAAACTGCCTATTCAGTTCTACCATTGATTTTTTTCTCAAATTTGGTGACAAAGTAGTTTGTGACTTGGAAGAAAATTTTCGGCGAAAAAAATGGGGGGTCACCGACTTAATTTTGTCGCTATGGTAACTCAAAGTTGGCAGTCTTTCCACAATTATTGTTATCGTTCACACTTTCTTTAAATGAATGCGATTTCTTTATTTTGAAACCTAGAATCAAAATTCTTTTTTCTGGTAGAAATATAGATCAATACGTGTCCAATTAAAATTAAAAACTTTTATTTGTATGACTGTGGGGTGTTAAGAACAAACAATTTTCTGATTCCCGCCAAAAATTATTCGCAAGATCGGAATAAAGTTATCCGTATAACAAAAATTTGACCGTTGATTTTTCAACGATAATCAGGTCATAGCTAAATCTACCAGTATTCTTTACATTAATATGAAAAAAATCATATGTCACCGAACTCAAAAAAAAGTTACAAGCATTTTAGTCCCCTTTTTATAGTTTGTTTGCTAGAATTACGTTGTCCGCCTTTAGAAAGATCAATCTGACGTCATAGTACAGATTTCCCGCAAAAAGTTCCGTTGAACAGTTGAACGAAGCGAACATTTTTTTAGGCGTCAAAACATACCATATATGATGACAGTCTGTGATATGTGTTCATCCTATAAAGATCTAAAATCAATAAATATATGTTTCATCAAAGTGTAAAGAAGCGTATTAAATACTTTTTAAAAATCAGGCCTTGACGGAAAATTTGTATTTTAGCATGTGCTGTCTTGAAAAAAAAACACTTTTAATAAATCGATTCCAGATGAATAAAATGGGTCAAAGACACAAATGGACGGATTCCGTTTTGGTGCTTTAGGAGTTGATTTCACAAAATAGGTACCCATTTTCCCCACCCGCTCGCCCGACATTCACCATACTATAAACCCAGATTTGGATTCCGTGCGACTCGGCCAAAAATATATAATTATTGAAATACGCCAGGCGCTTAACCGAAATTCGATGAAAACGAAGAACGTTTACGGTTTACCTTTATTTCCGTATCATCGTTGTTTTGACAAGTTTGGGGGGGGGTGCTTTGGTAATAGTCTGCCGATAGCCATATAGCAATGGACCCTGTTTTAAGACCCCCCAAAATGGGAAAACACACCCTGTTCAAGACGGAAAAGGCAAAAAACATACCCTTTTTATGACTTTAGTCATTTCCAAAATCAACACCCTGATAAGAAAAATATCCGGTGGAGTTTCTATGGACATTTTATATCAGACATTGCTTGCTTTGGTGTGTTTCACACTAGGTTTAACAGATGTTTTCCGTCGTAAATATACTAAAAACTATCTTCCAGATGACCATATGAAAATAATGACCCGTTCAAGACAACACTAGTATAAAAAGGTACCCTGTTTAAGACAGATGATTGCAAAAACATTACCTATATTCCTGCGGCACACTCAGCATACTAGCAAAATACCTGTAATAGCAAGTAGTGCCCCCCCCCCCGAGTACATGTTGTAAGTGTTAGATATATTGGAAAGACAAAATATTTTTTAAGGTTAGCTGTAACACTGTAAACAAAATGTTTTAATTTTACCTCATCTCGTTAGCTGTAACACAATCGACGAAATGTTTAACTTTGAATTTTCTCCGAAACAGGTGTTCTGATTCCACGTTGACTCACAACACCTGACTTGGGAGGATGATTTTACTGCGGCAAATTTTTTAGAGGCAATATGAATTGTATAAAGTATTTAGTAGACACTAACAAAAAAAAATGGTTTTAGTTGTACTGAGGATACTAAACTGACACGTGGAGACGAGTTTAGATTTTAGCTGTACTGAAGAAGCAAATTGATTTTCAAAGTCACCGTGTAAAAAATGCAAAGTCTTTTATAGCTAGTACCATTCTTTGCTGCTTCATTATCCGGATATAATGGAAGGCTGTTTAAGCTTTGTAATTATACAGTTTTTTTTTGTTTTAATTTAAAGAATGAAATATTTATGCTTTATGGTTTTACAGTTCAAAATCGCTCGAGATTTATGATAATTTAAAACAACAAATATGACCCGTGCATGATATTTAAAATAGATACATACAAATCTTGAAAACAGTTTTCAAAATATGCATCCAATTCTCAAATCCTAAGTATCTTTTTGTGCTGTGTTACTGGTGTTTGAAACAGGTGGGCCGGTTAATGGTTCCAACAAGGATTTTGGCTCTGAAATTTCTAAATGGAAATGTTGAACGCGGAGAAAAGCGTTAATAACTGAAGAGGTTTTTTATTTCTAAAAAAATATTAAAACACGCGATTTTTTAGTTGTGGTATTGAATAATGGCGTTATGAAAATCTCTTTGAAATAAAACTTATGACACTCGCTTGACCATGTTGACAATCGCAATAAATGTCCAAACCTAAATAATGTGTATAGAGTACATGTAGATGACAAAATACTACTGTGCTTGATTGTATATATAATTTTGTCTTTTGTTGCTTTCATGACAGTGTGTTTTATTTGATATTGAAGTCGATGTCACATTTATTGAAATGGTTCTATAATAGTGCTATGTGATTTTTACAAAGATTCATTGAAACAGTTCTATATTTATCTATATACATGTATCTAGTGCTTTCTGAAATAATCAGAACAAACTGAAATACATGTACCACTGCATGCGCTGCGAAGTTAATGTGTCAGCAGTGCCGGTTAAAAAAAAAATATCCGTTTTTCTCCTTCTATCAAAATCGTTTTCGATCGTGTGTCTTTGTCTGTTTCCTGGTGTTATATACCTGAATTGATATTTAAGATGTACTAATTACCGTTTGCCCCTTTCAAGCAGGTAGCTTATTTTATTTTTTAAATATCGCGAAAGTGAAACGCCGTTTCGCGGATTTTCTACAAGACGTCACAGACGTGTTAGGAAACAATGTAAATGCGCTGTTATGTGCGTACAAACAATAGGCTGTTTGGTCTTTAAGAGCCTGTGTTCGATACAGTGACTTCCTTGATAGAGCCCGGTTGCTCACAAATAGGCTACTTCAACAAGGGTACGTTACCCAAAACTTGAAGTCATCCCTCCAGAAGTTTTACGGTCGACATCATCATCTTGTGGACCGCTATGGGATATCTGTTTCCCACATGACAACAGATCTTAATTGTTGTTTCCTATACCGAATTTGACTTTACTACCGGATTTGACATGTTCAACACGGCGGGTGTCTTATAAGAAGCAGGAGTTGCTGACTCTACCGGTGCACCTGATCTCACCCATGGTTTTATATTGGGTCCGTGTTGTTCATCTTTGTGTGTGTGTCTTCATTTTTCTTTTCTGTGCTGTACCCATGTTGTGTCTTTGTTTTTTTCTGCCTTTTTTGTTTCTGGTGTTGCCATTGTCCTTGGATTGTTCGCTTTTAGATTGACGGTTCGGTTCTCACTTACTTTACATTACCGGACACTTCCGAATGCTCGTTAGGATGATTACGCTCCTAATTTAGACCACGAAAGAGACTGACATATACATATTTTTCCTTTCGACCTCATATTTAGGGTTTTAATAATTATTTATGAAATGCATAAAGCGAACTGTCGATAACTGCCTCCATCTGTCGATAACTGCCTCCGAGAAAGACATTTTAAATTTCCATACTTTACTCGCAATTTTTAAAAGTCCAGCCCGGATCTGGAAAAAAATTGAAGAAGGCGACTTCGTTGAGCATTTCCCGGTATAAGATTTAGCCAGGTCATGATCTACACTTGAAAAATAATACATCAACTCTTAAACTGTCGATAAGTGCCGACTTTGCTCTAATATGTCTAAATAATTAAAAACATCCACAGGTATCTTAACAGTTATCTGTAGGGTCAACAACGATTGATGGATTCAGAGGGAGTTGCAACCCCCGGAACCCCATTTTCTGAACCTCAATGAAACCCTCTTT
>MJUU01043281.1:27846-64759 GCA_002080025.1 Modiolus philippinarum
TATAACAAGATGCAGTCCCCAAGCAGGAGTCAAAATTTGGGACAAAGGAGTGAGCATTGTCAACATTCTTCATCAAGGTAAGACTTCATATTTTGACTGGATTCCCTGTAAATGGATTGTATGGATACGTTCGATGAATAAATGCCAGTCCTGAACGTATGCTATGAGCAATGGATGCAACTTACTTGTCGTCGCAATGTCAATGATCAATCAATCTTTATTTAAGCAGTGAAAACAACCGTCGCGAAGTAACTACATAGCTGCATTTAGTTTGCTGACAAAACCTTTCCTGGCGTCTTTTCTATACTGCATGACTGTGTATAAGTTGTAATTTAGCGTATAAACAAATATACTCAAAATTCTTGCGTAACGATATTGATCCGCTTTATCGTTGTCATGGTTGCATATATCCATTCGTAATTTCTCGGTTATTATCATGACCCTTTTCGATGCAGCGGAATTCCGAATGGATTTATATGTCTTTAGTTTCGTACCAGAATTCCCCAGTAAAATTGTTTTTATTCTGTTTTCTTCATTTCGATTTTACCATCAACACGTTTGAATGGCCATCAAGCAACGTATTCATATGCTTTATTTTTTACACATATTCTAGAAATCTTCTCTGAAAGATTGATGTGTCCATTTGCGTATATTTCCAAGAACGATAACTCTCGACGCAGGGATTTTTTCAACTCATAGTATAGGGAACAAAATTGCAGTTTCCAAAATATATGGAAGCTTCGCTTCCTAATAAATTTATATTGAATGCTTTTGAAATATCTGCTTCCTGAGAAATTTTGCATTAGTTTATAAAGTTAAAAAAAGAAGTATTCAATTCAAATAGTCTCTGGTAATATTATTTTTTCGTAGGGAAAAACAGCAAATCGGCAAGACAATGACATCAAATATATAATTGAACTGCATTTCTATTATTTGAATAATGCACGGAATGTCAGTCTGAAAGAATAAAAAAAAGATAGTTACATGAAACAAAATAATTTCACACCTAAAAAACGCAAATTGATGAAAAAAAAATAAAGATTAAAAAGCAAAATTTGAGATTTGAGTTCACGGATAGCGTGCAACTTGTCGAAATTCAAAAAAATTTCAAATAACATATTGCAACTATTTATTCCTTTATTTTATGACTCGTGTTTCTTTAATATCTTTTGAGATGAGGCTCAAATTATATTTCGGGGATAAATTGGTTTATGCAATGAAAATATTGACTATTTACCAAATTTTGATATTGGCCTGCGTTTCTTCCTCCGACCAAAAGATATAGCCATGATTTTTATGCCAGAAAGGAGCAGTCCAACTGGAAAGTGCATGGTTTTGTGTGATGTCGGAATAGTATACTTTATTCTATTTCTGAGAAAAATATATGTGTAGAAATGAATTATTTGTGAAATTTAATTTCAAAACACGTGGTAAATAAAATTTTTATTTTAAAATCCACTACCTGTATTTCCTTGTGGAAGCAATCAATGCGTCACAGGGTGACCCTAAAGATTGGTTAAAACAATTACACTTATCTGTATATTAAGGACACGTGTCATACCTCCAGGTGTAATAATCTACCTGGACACAACCGTTTATTGTCACCTGGACGGAAGCATGAATTGCTGAATTGTGTAATACTCTACAATACGCAAAAAATTGTAAAAGATTTTTGATTTTCATATTAACTGCACTTTGTAATTTTTTAATTTATAGAAATTTAATTTGAACACGTATATTCTTTCAGAGCGAATCCCTGTTTGAAATAAAAATGTTGAAATTCTATTTTTTCTTAATTTAATCATGACAAATGACCATACGTTGCCACCGTAAAAATCGTGTCTACACCCTCTTAGGTATCAAGTGCGCAAATATTTACAATGCATTTTCGCATAGGGTCCTACTATGTCTGAGAATAAATTGTGATAAAACGGTTCATATTTCCTGAAAATGGTTTTCAGATTTTGATAGTAAACAGATAAATTATTTATTTCAGCAGAAAAAAACAATATGGTCATGCGGCGGAAATTGCCCTAATTTGCAGTTGTTATGGAAGTTTATAATTCCGCACAAAAATGGAGAAATAATTTTTCCCCTCACCTACAATTCATTTCAGCCAAATATTCAGGAAATTAGTGGCTAATAAATTCCAACTTTTTTTTTTCAAATCATACCCAAATGGTGAAGCTTTCAAATAATGAGCATTTCAAAAAACATATTGTCCATTCAGGGCCACCACAGAATTTAATACTGATGAATACCTTGGGTTCAATTCCAGACTTCCGGTGTAAGTACAAATATTTGCGCACTTGATACCTATAGCAACAATAAAAGGTTTTCATTTCAGTCTTATTTGTTATGTATAGAATCATGTACCAATTAATGTTACAATTACCATATATGGAAGTTCTCTGTCAATTCTTTCATCAGATATGGTCACTCTTATTCCTCATCCCATATTTGCGGCAAATCCTAGATTTGTACAAATCAGTGCTACAAAATGGAAGTTATTATGGATATCAAAACAAATAGAGTAAAAGGAAAGAAACTATTTTGTTAATTTCTTATATATATGGGATAAATGTACATGGATATGAATCCATTTATATGAAAAACCATTCCGGGTGGAATCTACCCGCAATATATTAAACATGTTGAAAAATGACTATTTTTAACAAATTTTCAAACTTTTTGACAATATTTATGTGCACTAGAGGTGAAGTTTGGTTCTATACTCAGTATAATTTTATTACCAGTGATAAGCAGAGTAAAGATGATATGAAATGAAACTGGATGTCATCACAGAAGAAATAAAAACATCCCATCATTATCTTATGGTCTTGGTCAAAATTCTTCACTTTAAGGTGGGGGGCATGTGTTTCCTATCTTTTAATCTATTAAAAGAATGACATTTCATTACAAACTTGCACTGAAAAAATAAACTCTAGTATAAAACTTTCCCAAACTCTACTCATAACATAAATACTGTATTGGACAATTTGAAAATTACATGTTAAAAGCTAAATATGGTGTTTCGCAAAGGAAATAAATATAAATTGACAGAAGGAAACATACCACACAATAGAAAAAGGACATGCAAAAAAATGTGAAAAGTGAATGTAAAACATCTACATACATTAGACTTACAAAAGAAAAGCATAGCCTGGTTGTAAATGATCCTTACACAGATCCAGTGGAAAAAGCTAAAAGGGCTCCACATGCTGCTTCCTTGCTGCGTCCTAAAACTAAGGTGGTCTCTAAGCCAAAAAAAAAATCCAGGAAAAAAGCTGTAAAAGACACAAGGTAAGATGAAAATTGATTAATCAAATAAAATGTATGCATTTCAAGTCAACCAGTTCATTAATTAAAAAATTAAATCCAATAAATATGCAAATTCTCAAAATCAAAACTGATTTAAGGCTTTATATTCTACAAATATTTTAAATTCATGAGGTTTCAGTGACAAATATTTCATGTAATACAAGTAACGACTAATTATAAAAGTTTTGGAATGCAATAAATCGATCAAATATTACGCAATTAAATGAAATAATCAATTATATGTGTCTACAAATTAAATGTGTTCAGTGGGGAGATAACTCTAATTTCAAAATGGGCATAAAGGTTAAATATCCATTTTTTGTATTTTTCAGGCCTGATTACAACTCAAACCGTACAGTTTGCATATATAAAATGGAACATATGTGGAATACATGTTTTAGAGAACATTTTATGAAAAATTCTGACTGTGATGGTACCTTACTGTGCGATTTGGAAAATGACAAGAAAAGAGGATTCAGTTCCAGGATTAGCCTGAAATGCTCAAAATGCAGGTACAAGTCAAGTCGTTTCCCCCTTTATGATGAAATTGACACTGGAAAACCAGGTAGAAGAGCGTCTAAAATTGATACATCGATACATGTTGGCTTAAGTCAGACACCAATTTCACACACTGGAATCAGAAAAATATTCCTAAGTAGCAATACACAAGCACCGGTCAGTTCCAGCCTGCAAAGGAGGTCCAATATAGTTATGGACAGTGTTAAAAAGGTTAATAAGCTAGACATGCAAAAGAGGAGGAAGGATTTAGTCGAGATTAATAGACTGGGGGGAAGGAAAATCCTCATGCAATTAGCATGCAGTCAGATGGTATTTACAACAATCCTCTGTATTCTGGAGTTGGCCGCACTCCCTTCCAGCCTGCTACACAAACTGTATATTCCGGAGCTGAAAATGTTACAACAAAACATCAAATTTTGTCTATTAATACTAAAAGTAAATTGTGCTCAAAGCACTCCAGCCTAGATGTGAATAAAGACTCAGGCCAACTGCATCATGAATGTACCAAGGAATGTCGTGCAAATATTCCCATGATTAAAAGCATAGGAGATGAATATACCTGGGCCCGCGAGCTATTGGAGGACTTAAAAAGTGACGGAATAGAAATGGAGCACCTTGTAACAGACCCAGACAGTTCCGCCTACAAAGCAGCCCAGGATTTATTCGAAGAGGGGGGAGACAAATACTGAACCACAACATTTTTTAGATACAAGGCATCTATCTGACAACGTCCGCAAAAGTATTAAAAGAGACAAAAATATGTTAAAATTAATGCCTGGGACCACACAAAAGAAAAAGCAAACGCTATTGAATAATTTTTCTGTGGATTTAAGTGAAAAATGTAATAAGGAGCTGGCTTTAGCACACAAGTTTTATAATGGGGACTTTGAAAAAGTTAAGAATAGGATCTCTTACATTGTTGACGTCATAGCACATTCTTACATGGGAAATCACACAAGTTGTAAGAAACTGTATTTTGCATGTAATGGACTTAATGGATTATGGTTAAAGGGACGTCCCTTTTTGGCACATACCTTCAAAATAGCGCATACAACGCATAATTTAGAATCACTGAGGGCAGTTATTAATAAACGTCTCGGACCAAAAATTCTTGACAAGACTCGTTTAAATATGAACACAACCTTCATCGAAGGATTTAATAGGAGTTTAAGGCGGTCGCTACCCTCCAACGTTACCTTCAAAAGAAACATGTCAGGCAGAGCTCATTCAGCTGTACATAGTGTTAACTTTGGTCCAGGGGAGTCTATTCTAGAACTGTGCTCTGCTCTGCATTGTCAAATACCTGCAGGTAGTTCTACATACAAATCTCTGAAAAACATTCAAAAGTATGACATTTTGCAGAAGGAACGCTTAAAATCTAATAAATATGAATCTTTTCGCATTGAAAAAAGGAGAAAATTACATAAACTTTATGAAAAACTGAGTGACATAGTGGATTATGAAAAAAACATGCCATTGAAAGATGTGCGGAACAAGGAAAAGCTTAACCCTAAACATTTTGAGCACACTTATGCTAAAAACTCTAAAAACAAGAGAATTTATGTGAGAAAATAAATGTAAATAATAAATACATAGTAAACAATATGGTTTGTGACATTTTGAACAGTGTCCCTGGAGTTTGCAGTGTATTCTGTCCTGGTTAACAGCATGGGGTTCCATCACAATGTGGTCTGCATTAACACACATATTGTTATGACAAATGTGGCTGCATTCTGTTAAATTGCTGTTCTCATCTACTTTTTATACAATGCCTAATCATGTATGCCAACCTATGTGCAGCCTCCCTTTTCTCATCACCTCCTGGCCATTTGACCACCTGAACCCCATAACCATTTTTCCCTTTTTTGTAGCCTGTCCAGTTCAAACATCCCTTAGGATTGTCACTTGGAGCTGGTTTTTTTAAGAACTTTGCCTGAATGTCATTCCAAAAAGCATCCATTTTGGAAAAGGACCAATCAGCATCATTGATACGTTTATAACGGGTCAATAAATCATGACACTAACTCGGACCATCAAAAAGAAAGTGAAAGTACATTCTCAGTATAGGTATCAAGTGCGCAAATATTTACAATGCATTTTCCCATAGGGTCCTACTATGTCTGAGAATAAATTGTGATAAAACGGTTCATATTTCCTGAAAATGGTTTTCAGATTTTGAAAGTAGACAGATAAAATATTTATTTCAGCAGAAAAAAAAAACAATATGGTCATGCGGCGGAAATTGCCCTTATTTGCAGTTGTTATGGAAGCTTTATAATTCCGCGCAAAATGGAGAAATAATTTTTTTCCCTCACCTACAATTCATTTCAGCCAAATATTCAGGAAATTAGTGGCTAATAAATTCCAACTTTTTTTTCAAATCATACCCAAATGGTGAAGCTTTCAAATAATGAGCATTTCCAAAAACATATTGTCCATTTAGGGCCACCACAGAATTTAATACTGATGAATACTTTGGGTTCTGTTCCAGACTTCCGGTGTAAGTACAAATATTTGCGCACTTGATACCCTTAATGGCGGGCAACTATGCGGCACCTGGTGGTCAAGTTCGATAACTCTGTAATCATCAATTTCTGAAAGCGTCTATAGGGAAACGGGACAGAGAAAGGGGAGGTTTGGGTACCCATAAACCGGTTTAACCCCCACCGCTGGCTTTTGCTAGTGCCGGTACCAAGTCCGGCTGTCTCGAGTTCCTATCGTTGTTTATGTTTGTCTTTTGTATTTTTATCGTGGGTTTTTTTCTTGTGCAGTTCCTATTTACTTTGTGGCATGTGGCTATGTTTTTCGGCCATTGTAGGTGTTTCCTGTTATCTTTTTTATTCCAGTTTTCATATCAATCTCTATAGCACGTAATAGTTTAAAAACTAACGTTTGAAATGGTTTAATAAAGGTACACTTTGTAGTACCTCAATAATTTATTTATTTGAAGCACGTTACACAAAGAAAACTCTAGTTTATCAAGGAAGGGGCTTTTATTCCTGTCTACATCTTGATGTTAGTTAACTTATACCAACATAGTTTGAGCGGAAATATTTCATTATGGATATACATCGTATATCAATTAATTTTAGAAATAAAAGATATGGCCATGTCTTTTCTTTTAAAATCCTTAATCGTCTCCGTATAGTATTAGTTCACTTTGATTTGAATAAAAATGTCATATTATTATTATTATCTATAATAATAATTAGAATTGTGAAAAAAAACAAACAAAACCGAAATAGAAAAGACAATTAATAGGGGATTCTCGCAAAAATCTGTAAATTAGTGATTGTATTACATGTTGCAGAGACAAAGAGTTAATCCGTTGTAAAAATCGGTGATAACACGCGTGTGCGAGACTTCCCGTGAGGTAAGTCGATTTTTAATTCCCAATACCTGTAATTTTAATTAAAATTATACAGAAATGTCAACAAAACGTTTTTTTATTGAATATTGATAAATTGTCATGGATATTAATTGTAATATCAGGTTAGCACAATTATTAATGAAGATGCTCTTTATATAATTATGCAGATGACAATACTCTTTCAAAATCAGGTAAATGTCTAGATAACGTAATTTCTTCTCTTGAAGAAGACAGAAAATCTTTAATTAAATGGTTCTCAGACAATAAGATGCAAGCCAACCCTGAAAAATTCCAAGCGATTTCAGTTGGCAAGCGTACTTTTGATAAGAACATACATTTTGATTTAAATGATATTAAAATTTCATGTGACGAAGAAGTTAAATTACTAGGTGTCACTATTGATTTCAAATTAAAGAGGAGGGTGACATGGGGGGGTCTGCCCTCCCAATTCCCAGATTTTTTCTACCCTTTTTCCCAATTCCCACATTTTTTGCCCCTTTTCCAAATCCCACATTTTTTTTGCTTATTCCCATTTCCCACAATTTTACATTTTGAAACACCAATAAAATAAACAATTCATTTGCCCACATGTTCCATAAATTAAAGTTCTTCCATCATAGGGATTCCGTGCACCACAATACATCAACTAGGAACAAAAATTTAAGCATCTTATGGATGCTGCGTAGGACTATGCCAGAAAAATAGATTGAGCGTGAGTAAGATGAAGACCTTGATTCTCTTTTTGATTGGATTAAGGTTGTGAGGTCTCTGATCCCAAAACGAATCAATCAGCTAGAAAGGTCAATGAGAGCTAAATCAACATCAATTTTCAAAATTGCTGATGTTGCCAGATAATTGTCCTCCATTCACATCATCATCATATGTGGATACTCAATCATATTTGGATACTCAAAAATTCAAAAGATCTTCTGAACAACTTGAAAACTCGGTCACTTTCAAAGATCCATTCGTTGAAAACATTCGATTTTTCTATACTCTATACTACTTTTCCCCATTCAAAATTAAAAAGTCGTTTGATTGATCTTATCAAGAACTCATCCACTATACATGTATAGCCTTAGCATATACATCTTACAAGTACCAAAGGGTGACAAACGATACTACACTGAAGAACAGGTGATCAGCATGCTGAAATTTCTCATTGACAACATATTTGTCCAGTTCGGAGACAAGATATTTCAACAGACAGTCGGCATTCCAATGCGTACGAATTGTGCTTCTCTCTTAGCCGACCTGTTTTTTGTTCACATTACGAAACAGAATTTCTGCAAAATTTGGTCAAACGAAATAACATTAAAGAAGCTAGATCCTTTAATTACTCATACAGATATATTGATGATGTCTTGTCGCTTAATAATAGTAAATTTGCCGATTATATTCCATTATTATATCCAACAGGACAAGAAAAAAAGGAGACTACAGACACTGACCATTCTGTTTCGTTTTTAGATTTACTTCTGGAGTTTGACGAAAGTGGCAACCTCAGCACACGAATTTATGACAAAAGAGACGATTCAATTTTGGTATTGTAGACTGTCCACACCTCAATAGTAATATTCCGTCTTCCCCAGCATATGGAGTATATATTTCTCAATTAATCTGTTACGCTAGAGCATGTAGTCACTATCAAGATTTTTTGCAACGACACAGATGTTTTATTCATAAGCATTTAACTTCAGGGCTTCGATAAATGCAGATTAATAGTTTTTCTCAAGAAATTTATTGGACGATATCCAGATTTGATTGATAAATATTCAATTCCAATTTCCATTTTCATTGAAGACGGTTTTGTTTAAGTTTTAGCTTCTCCTATTGAGGTTTTTCTTTATGCCACTTTGGTGTGATTTGTGCACCGAACGGCAAAAACATTTTACCTGTGTGAAAAAAGGCAATGTTTTGAAAATATTATGGCTTTGACATTTAACACAATCTGGGCACAGGGAAGCTAAAGTTGGTCGTCATATAGCGGGAGATTGATGCATCTTTAAACCTGGTTTAAGCCATCATTTTATTTGTAAAATGCCCGTTAAAAGTCGGGAATATGACGGTTTGCCAAAAATGTTCTTTGTGGGGTTGTGTTTTCTTGATTCTGTCGTATGTTATACAGATTTTCCTTACTGGTCTCTCCCTGTAATTGATTCGGACTTTTGTTGTCACATTTATTCATGACGAATATCCCGTTGTTCCTGCAGATAAAAAATAATTACAGCGAAAGAAGTTGGAATTGAATATTCTGAGGGCAATCCAACCTACACAGCTTCTACGAAAAGGAAGAGATATCACAGTCATAAATATGTTTTGCTTTCCTTTGGGATTTCGGCCAAGGATGAAGACAATAATCTTCACTCTTTGTACTGGATACACAAATTAAACTTTTGCCTTTACAAACAATGGTACGACACTAGATCAGCAAAATCATTCTACAAAACCTTTTTCTAAGCTGTTAACCTCCATCTTGACAGCTGTAAAAGAGGGCCTTCAAACATATTTGATGCTTGATTTTCAGAAAGTGGTACTAACGAAATGTGAATGTTCAAAAACTAAAGATGTACTTGACATTGAACTCTAGATCATTTTCATACTGTAACAGCTTTAAACTTTTGACTTCATTTCACTTATATACTACCATTTCCAATTAACAAATGAAATCTGGGCTGAAATATGTTTCTCCCATAAGAACGGTGAGCAGAGATACAAGTACATTGTTATAGGTTGAGAACAAGCATACTTTGTGAAATACGACAACGAATTGAAGATCTTATGGTTGCTTTGAGTTGTTATTACTCTCCTTTGCGTTGTTGTCTCTTTGGCATATTCCCCGTTTCCCTTCTATATGTATCACAAACACGATTACTTCACTTTTCAAATAGCCAACTTCCCCTTTCTTTGTAGCAACATTCAAACAGCACCAGAATATGGAGCTTATTTCTCCAAACTTATTCGCTACTCAAGGCATGTGGGCCATACAGTAACTTCCTTGACCGTTCACAAATAGGTTACTTAAACAAGGGTATGTTACCAATAACTTGAAGGCATCAATGCACAAGTTTTACGGTCGACATCACAATCTTCTGGACCGTTATCAAGGGGCTGTTATGCATTATTCTTGTAAATTATGGTTGAATTTGCTGCAGTAAGTTTTCAGAACAAATAATCTAAATATGATTTTTTTCACTAAAATATTAAATTAATATTCCATGTTGTCAGCTTTGTCTTTTTATCTGGAAGACTCATATGAGCAATCATTGTAAAGAAAACAATACATCATTCCAGTATTATTGGTCTTACGTACTTGAAAGGTTTCGTAGCAGCTCACCTTCCATATATTATTCAAGTACAGTTTGATATTATACTTTTAGAGCAGATTAATGAAAACAAGAGGCTCTCAAGAGCTTGTATCGCTCACTTTGACCCTGGCTAACACAGATAGTCTTTGTTGAAGGTTCTAATTTAAATTATATTTACACTTTGCTTTGGGTGTTCTCAGAGGACAAGACCTTTCAACGTGTTTCAGTGGGGTCAAACTTTGTTTCCCTCTTCTGCAGGGGATCATTAAAGGACTATTGTGGCCCAGTTTGTTTCCAATAGCCTAACTTGTAGATAACATCTTTGAATGTGTTTTCATTATAGGATCCAATGTTTAACTATGTTTACTGCGGGCATCTATCATTGATATAGCGCGGACATTCATGTAAAAAACACCTTTTTGCATGGGACCACCTAAAGATTATTGTGGCCAAGTTTGGTTCCAATTGGCTCAGCACTTTCAGAGGAGATCTTGGAATGTGGTTTCCCATACGGTCAAATGTTAAAACTACTAGTATGTTCCACGATGGCGGCCAGTCTGGATATAACGCGGACGTTAAAACACCTTTTTGCAGGGGACCATCCAAGGACTTCTATGGCAAAGTTTGGTTTGCAATTTCAGAGGAGAAGATCCTTCAATGTGTTTTCCCACAGGGTTCAATGTTAAAATTATGTTCCCCGCTGGCGACCATCTTGGATATAGCGAGAACATAAAAAAACAACATTTTCCAGGGGACCATCTAAAGACTTGTGGCCAAGTTTGGATTCAATTGGCCCAAAAGTTTCAGTGACAAAGATATTTGAATGAAAAGTTTGGACAGACGACAGACGAAAAGTGATGGCAAAAACTCACCCTGGCTATAGCCAGGTGAGTTTATGATGTTTTCCAACTGTGTCAAATGTTAAACTATGCTATGCACTGACGGTCATATTTTAAAGGGATTAGAATGACGTATATGAGTACTTTTTGTAAAGGAGTTTCCATACATCTTTCCTGCCATGTTTTGTCAAATTTATGTCAGAAATATGATAAAACGTGATATGCACAACTACGTGTGGTGCTTGCTACATCATTTAGTTCTGCTGAGTAGTATCAGAGGAGTTGTGCAGAAACGTTTTGTGATGAATAGACAGGCAAGCATGACAGAAAGTTGGGAATACATGATTAACCTTATCAACGTTCATTGTTACTCTGTCCAAGAGCTGCAAAAAAAAACAATTAAAGATAAACAAGAGGATACCATGAAGATGAGACACATTTACATAACTATTTAATATGCTAATGTCACTGCTCACTCAAGTCAATGAAAGTGAATAAAATGTGACCAAGAAAATAGACTCTTTAATATGAAGGAAGTCTTCCACCGTTGGCTGCTAACGGAGGATACGGAAAGATTTATCATATGGACAAATAGACTCATGTTCATTGTCCTTCATTGTCATCATTGCTGTGTTTATCAAGCGACTCTCTATGTTTTGTTCATAGTTCTCTCTGTGAGAATTATATCATGTCCTCAAGTTAAATCTCTCTATCTGCCAATTGATGTATAAACTAGAAGATTTTACAACCCATAATATAAGAACCCAAAGGAACAACCAAGAAGTTTATGAAAGACCTTTAAAAAGCGACCACTTTTGTTTTTTAAATCATTTTTTATTTTTCAAGGTAATTAAATTTCCCAATTCCCACATTTTTGTGATTTCCCACTTCCCTAATTTTTTTGATCATTTTCCCATTTCCCTAAATTTGTTACCCCTTTTTCCCATTTCCCAAAACCGTGTCACCCCCCNNNTCCCCCCCCCCCCCCCTTCTAATGTCTTCTATCGTCTTTTTGTCGGGCAATCGATGACAGCAATTGTAAGAACTTTTTGCCAGCTAAGTTTATGTTTGTTGACGATCCCGCATCCATGGATCATTAGGTAAAAAAGCATGGATGTAGCGTTGCTCGACAATTAGCAATGAATTCCGCTCAAACCAGTGCTAGGGGCCGTCTCGAACTTGCTATGACGTATAAGTAAATCAAATTGAAGGCCTCATGGTGACTTCAAGATGAAGAACAACAATAAAAGCGTTGATCCATTGCTTATTATTATCATGTATTTGTAGAGATTTTGCCTCATTTGCATTTACTCCATATCCCTTCATTGTTTCCTAATCATATGTAGCAAGTAATGTCATACAAAAGTACCATACGAGTCAATATTTAAGTTATAGAGTCAGCCAGTTTGACTTATCACAAAATTACAGAGTCACCCAATTAACTTTTTCACTCTGCTTGCAGTAACAAATAACGAAATACCGAAGTATTCTATATTTAGTTCTATATATATATATTGTATTACATTCTGAAAGTTTTGGGCTTGATTTTTCTACAGTAGTGCGACAGTGTTTTACCAACAGATTAGGCTCCTTGAGCTTGCCGGCAGTTTAGCGACGAACACTCCTTGACCAATCTTTAAAAATTACATGTTGTCCCCTTTCCCTTTCAATGTTAGTAGTCTACCTGTTTTGGAGTTTATTCGTCTGTTTATTATACTATAGCAAAACGGGACAGAGAAAGATTGGGTTGGAGTACCCATAAACCGGTTTAAACCTACCGCTGGCTTTTCCTAATGCCAGTACCAAGTCCAGAGGCCCCGAGTTTCTATCGTAGTCCTATCCTAGAATGGACAAACCCAATAAACACATGAAACAATTTTTGAAAATTAAATACCGGTATATTAATAAAGGTATCGATTTGATTGATATTGCAGGCTTTTTTTCGGGACCCAGATGTTTAAAAACTTGTTCCAGTTTATTTTGATAATCAGGACGTCCCTGTCATCTCCTTTGCATATAAAAAACCTACCAGAAGTATTTTTCAATTACTCTTCTATTACCTGTGATGCTAATTTCAGAAGAACTACCCTAGCAGCTGTGACTGTTCCACTTCGCCTTATCGCTACGACCCTTGTGGATATATATTAACGGGGGACTTAAGCATTATCTGAAAAAAATACTATATCGATGTCCAAAAAACGAATTGGCAATGTCTAGCACTTTTAAACGTACAAATTGTGACGAGAAAAAGTCCACCAAACAACTTTACAAGGATACAGAAACACTCAAAGTTCCACCTAAAGATAACACCCTACCTACTATGTACTGATTTCCTAAACTTCACAAAAATCCCTACAAACATCGTTTTATTTCGGATTCGAGTAATTGTTCTACCACAAATTTGTCCATCCATTTAACCAGTGCACTCACTTGTATAAAGGAGTTAGTTATAAACCATTGTGAAAAAACATATCAAAACTCTGGTGTAGATTATTTTTGGAGTGTAAAATATTCTATTGAAGTTTTAGATAAATTACAATCTATAGAAAGACCAGTTTCATCTATTGACATTATGATTTTTCTAAACTTTATACAACCCTTCCACATAACTTGATTAAATCCAAATTAGTGCTTTAAATTTTTGGGTCTGCAGTTTATTTGCTGTAACAAAAAGCAAGGATTCTTCTCCAATATCACTTACAACAATTATTGGTCATGGACATGCGATGATATGATTAAGGCACTGAATCTCTTGCTAGACAACATTTATGTTCGTTTTGACACAATTGCTTATCGTCAGGTCATTGGAATCCCCATGGGTACTAATTGTGCACCTCTCATTGTAGATCTTTTTTCTGTTCTGTTACGTACGGGACCTCAAGAAAAAACTAGAAAATGGAACTGTACCAAACATTGATTTACTTTTTTCTATCTTCAATGATAATAGCAGGTACATTGACGATATCCTTACTATTGACAATCCCCAGTTTTTAGCTTATGTCGACATCATTTACCCACAACAACTGAAACATAATAAAGCAAATAATGATTCTAAATACTGCCCTTTTCTGATCTAAATATAATCATTGACTCTGGTAAATTAAAAACTAAAATTTATGATAAATGGGATGATTTTGATTTTACTATTACTAATTTCCCCTTTCTTGACTGCCACGTTCCTTTAGCTCCATCCTACAGGTGTGTATATCTCAATTTGTACGATCCGCTGGCATTTGTTCTACCCTTGACGATTTTAATGAGCGTAACCTTACTCTCACATCCAAATTTTTACAACAAGGTTATATAGTTCATAAATTATTAAATACTATTAAGAAGTTTTACAGAAGATATGAACATTTGATATCTAGATATGACGTGACTCGCAAGCAGCTAATTACAAAAGGCATTTCTCATCCTCAATTTTATGGAAATGTTAAAAATGTCAGAATCTGATAAATAATCCAGAAGAACTGGACGTAATAGTGGATATAGACGAGATATTCTGAACAAATCCGTAAAATTGGCTTTGGATTCCATTGACCTGAAAACTTTACATATATACTGGCCTCTCACTGATACTGTCGATGTCTACTGAACTACATGTCGACTCTTTACCAAACCCATCTGGGAGTTTTGACTTTGATTTTTCTTCCGTAGTGCGACAGTGTTTTACCAGAAGACTAGGTTCCAAGAGCTAGCCGGCAGTTTAGCGGCGAGCACTCTTTGACCCATCTTTCTAAATTACGTTTTGTAATGTGCTTTTCTTTTCCAAGATAGTGGTCATTGAGTTAGTAGTCTACCCGTATTGGGTTTTATTCGATTGTTTATTATACTAGAGGGAAGCGGGATAGAGAAAGGGGAGGTTTGGGTACCCATAAACCGTTTTAACCCTAGTACTGGCATTTGCTAGTGCCGGTACCAAGTCCGGCTACCCCGAGTTCCTATCGTTATTTATGAATGTCTCTTATTTTCATTATTGTTTTTCTAGTGCAGTTCGCTTGCAAATTGTGGCATGTGATTAGTTCCCGCCTATTGTAGGTGTTAACTGTTATCCTGTTTTGGCAATTTTTACGTTTGTCTTTTATATGTTTCGTATTTTGAATTTTGTATTTTTTTTTTGCAGTTTCTGATACATTGTGGCATGTTACTGTGTTTTACGGCCATTGTAGGTGTTTCCTTTATCCTTTTCATTCTATTGCAAATTAAACATTTCCGGTCTCTTTGATTCGCTACGTGATTTATACTGAATGACACTGCTTTTGACTTCAACAGAAAAAAGAAGGGAAACGGGGAATGTGTCAAAGGGACAACGACCCAATGGGGTCTAATAACAACTCAAAACCACCATAAGATCTTCAATGAACGGTGATGAAACCCCACACCAAACGACAGGTCCGAGTCGACCCCTAAATAAAGAGTATTCAAGTTCAGCGAAATAAACCTCATCCTAGACTCCTATAGACATAACGCAAACTAACTAGAAAACAGACAAGACACACAAAGGCTTAATAAATTTCCCGACTTCGGACAGGCGCAAACCTGCTGCGGCGGGGTTAAGCTAGTTTTATTGGGCCCAAACCTTCCCTCTTTAGCCAATGTAATGAATCAAAAAACAATCGTAACAACAGTAAAACTCGGTTAGCAACAGGACTGAGTCAATTTTTGTGAAAAATGAAACTGAAAGAACTAAATATACGGACACAAAAGACTACTAGCAGTTAACTGACATGCCAGCTCCCGACCAATTACAAACTGACAAATAAATCATGTACCCTCAGTATACAGCTTTCATCATGAGGAGTTTAGCATAATGATTTCATGTATATACCAGAATACATAACCCGTGTCCATGCAATACTGTTTTATAAATTTAGAATGTTAATACCAAAAACGTCCACAAGACACAATTCTGAAAATCAAGTCCTGTTTTTTTTACCAAAAATCTGCTAAGACTTTACGATTAGGTAAGTGCCATGAATCTGTTACTCAGTATTCTGCCTAAACATTATTAGGAACTTGGATTTAACAAAACCCCAAAACGATGACATTAATGTTTCACTGCATTTCAATACTTAACATACATTATATAACATATAGAAATACGGGAATTAATAGTATTTGTTTACATAAGAAAATGTTTTTATTTTCATCTGTAAAGGATTTTTCACACTATTGATGAGGCAAACGTTTGTACAAAAAAAATAATTAAAGAACTCGATACCTTTAAACCTACCTATCAGGAGATATGTTTTATCAACCTCCAGATTTGCAAGTGCACAGATGGGTAAATCCACTGCATGTAGATCAATATCTGTGCCTTCCTTTAAATTCGGGCTTGATATCTATCAATAGAAGAGTTGCTTACATTTTATTTGGTGAAAGAGAGTATGTGAGCAAAATATATCATATTCATAAAATATAAACTCGGTTTAAACTTTAATTCTAGAAAATGAGTATCGAGTTAATTGTTTGTCACCGAGAAAGTTTTTCTATTGCACAAATAAATCAAAACATTCAGCCGACGGAAGATCGAATCCAATGAGCTATGTATGCATGATTTCGCATATCAGTTAACATAACATCACTAATCAACTTTCATTCTCTTAAAATTAACCCTTTTTACCTATTCCTTGCGTGAATTGCTATTTTGTGGAAGACAACGAGACTTTTAATTTTGAGTTAGATATGAACTAATGGAATATCTTTTGAGAGAATTTCATTGGTCGAGCGTCAAATAATAGTACACCATGCATGATTTGCTATTATTTTGTCGACGTTTCTACTGGTAGCCGTTTCAAACCAGTGTTGCAACAGTTTGATTCTTTTTATAGCGTGGTACTGCCATAGTTCTAAGCTTCACACAGGAAACTCGTCTTCTGCCTGTTTACTGGTACATGTTTATTTATTTTTAATCTATTTTGCAGCGCTCGTGGATAATTGTTTTTGTCATATGACGAATGTTTGTTTCTATAAGAGGTACATGCGTGTTCAATGCGGCAAAAATCCAGCCTCCAGCCCTATTTACTACAAAAGAGGCACCCATTCTCCACTTCAATTGCACAAGGGTCCTATCTCGAAAGTACCGATTGGATGCAATACTTGACGTTGGAACTTTTGACTGAAAATGTTTTAGAAGTAATGTTCTCTTGCTTACAGTATCTTATTAAAGCATCATCAAAGCTGCAATAAAGTCGAACAATAAATGTGTCACAGATGACATACAATGTAAACGAAGAACTACATTTTATATACACACATTGTTATTTAAGCTTTACGTGTTCGTGTACATTTCTTTTAATCTTTCTGAAATACATCGATTCTGCAGCGTAAAATATCCTTTATATAAAATAGCCAAGTTTTCTTGCACTTGACTAGATGAGTGCCTTGTGGTTGTTAATTATTGTTATTGTCTTCTAAGAGTCTTTTTGTCTATCAAGCAACGGATGACAGCAGCTGTAAGAGCAATTTGCCAGTTAATTTTATCATTGTCGACACGCCGTAACCACTGTGAAGTGTGGGAACGCTTTACCCATAGATCTTTTGTTTCTAAATTACTAAAAAACGGTAGTCAGTACTTCGGTGCTGACCCGAAAGCCGATTCTGTTTGGAACCTTGCAAAATCTAAATTTTTGTAAATTTTTTTGAAACTAAAAAGTATCTTCCTCATGCAAAGCTCTGTCCTTATCTGATTTTGTCTTTCCATCTATATCATATTGGTTATTTGTTCTCTTTCAGTTTTTGAACACCTTTTAGTTGATGATTTTCCAATCGATTAGATTTTATCTTCACTGGATAGACATAAGTTGTCCAAATGCGGATATATATGCAGAAAATAAATTCACAGTAACTTCGGTATTTAGTTATTTGCTAATGTCTTGTATTAAGATAGGAATTACACAATGTATTGGCAAATTTTACCTTAGGCTTGAAAACTTTTGTTATTTTTCCGCTATATAATAAAACATTTTGTAAAGCGGCCGGGTTACGAATCAAATCAGTATTTACATCGACTGTCTGTTTGGTCACTTCTACTGTAAATACTGAAATAAATATAATAGGGTATAAAATGAACACGTAAATTCTTCAACAAATATTTCTTTCAAAAACAATGACATTAAACTATACCAATATAAGCTCTTCTAGCAATAGCAAGGGAAAGCTTTTGTCATTACCTGGGCCACGTCGTCCGTCCGTCAATTTTTTTTTTAATTCAAAGATCTTTTTCTCTGCAGCAACGCGGTAAATCAGAACCAAACTTGGTCAAAATGGTCCTTGCATGTGTGGCCCCCTTTAAAAAATCCACCATCTGAAACTTCTTATCCAATTAAATGCAAATTTTTGGTGCAAGTTTAACAACGTAGCCTTTAAAAGTTCTCAGAATTTACAATTAATTCAAATAAGATAACAAGAAAAAACCAGGGAACTGGACAAGAAAAACGCCGATAAATAGACAATAGACAACGACAATGATAGGAACTCAGGAAAGCTGGACTTGGTACCGGCTCTAGCAAGACCTAGAGGTAGGGTTAAACCGGTTTATGGGTAGCCACAATTCCTTTTTTCCACCCGTTTACATTTAGTTTTATAAACATACAAATAAAACACAATATAGGTAAACTTCTACCTCCAAAACTATTTTCTTCACTTTCGGCCAAGTGCGAATCGATGAGATCATTATTAAAGTCTAAACAAAAGATGCGATCCCGATAAAGAAATTATTACTGTAATAAAATCAATAATGTTTATAACAGTAATAATGATTTTTCAACAATCGCATATATTGCTTGATTATAATAATAATCTCATCGACTCGCACTTGGTCGATAGTGATCTTGAAAAGGAAAAAATAAAAAAAGAAAAACGTAATTTAGAAAGATGGGTCAATTGATCTCACCGCTAAACCGTTGGCTAGTTCAAGGGGCTAAGTCAGCTGGTAAAACACTGTCGAATTAAGGAAGAAAAATCAAACTAAAAATTCCCGAATGTTTTGGTAAAGAATCATGGTTTTCAGTAGACATCACTAGTATGATTGAGAAAGCCAGTATACCTGTAAAATCTTCAGTTCATTGGACCCAAAAGCCAATTTAACGGAATCATGCAGAAAAACCTGTCAATATCCCCTATTACCAAATAGAATATAATTTACGTCTAAATTTTTCGGGCTTTGTTATCAGTTGTTGGCAATTTTCAAAATATCACCGTATGAGCGAGAGTAACAAATGCACTTAGTGATAAGCTGTTTGCGAGTCACGCCATATTTAGATATCAAAATTTAATGCTCTTATCTTCTATAAAACTTCTTAAATAAAAAATACCGAAGTTACTTTTAATTTATTTTTAATTGAAATGTGTTCAGCAATTTACGTAATCTGTAACCTTGAAAAAAGTTTGGATATGATCGTAAGGTTATATTCATTAAAGTCGTAGAACAGGCGCGCGAAAAATTTTGAATCGTACCAGTTGAGATAGTCACCCGTAGGATGGAGCAGTCAAGAAAAGGGAAATTATTAATCAAAATCAGCCCTTTTGTCATAAATTTTAGTTTTAATTTTACCGGAGTCAACTTGGATATTTAAACCAAGGAAATTTAAGTATTTAGAATTATTTTTGCTCTATTAAGTTTCAGTTCGTATGAGTAAAAGGACCTAATCTTTAAACTGATGGTTGTAAATAGTAGGATATCATCGATACACATACAGTAAACAATATATAAATAACATATAGCTGGGAGGGTGACAGAGCAGATTGTTACTCCAAGAAAACATTGTCAACCGATGGGAAGCAGAGGTTGACAATGTTTTTCGAGGGGTAACAATCTGCTCTGTCATCCTCCCAGTTATATGTTATTCATTTCATTATACTGAATGTTACTTTGAATTCAATCATTTATTGAAATCAGTGGACCATGAACAGAGGGTAACAGTGCAAAAATTGTTACCCTCTCAGCCATATGACAATTTTAGTGAATGTTACCCTGTGGCAGCTTTATTAAAAACAAATATAATAGATTGAATTGTCAAATTTATTTTTGTTAAGAAAAAATCTCGTAAAGTATAATTGAAATAAGTTTATCACTGTTTTGTTAGGTTCTATATTTTTATTTTTATTTATTTATTTTTTGTTTTGTTTTGTTTGTTTTTTTTTTTAAAATCACGTTCGCAACAGAACAGAAAAGAATCTGCAATTTGAGACACACAGTTTGTACCCATTGGAATTCCAATCACCTGTCGATAAAGGATGTTGCCTAAACGAACAAAAATGTTCTCTTGCAAAAGGTTCAGTACCCGAATCATGCTAATGCTTGACCAGGAACAATGGTTTTTGTAAATGATATTACAGAAGAATCCTATAAATAAACCGCGGACCAGATTTGAAATATCTTTTTTGTATCATTTTATACAAATGTTCATCAACTAACAAAGGTCCTCGCCGTGAAATATTATGGTACATATATCAGCTAATACAAGTTATACAATAATAACAGTTTCGTCAACATAAAATTATAACGTTTATAAAGTTAGATGAAGTTAGATGATAGCAATAAACATTGAACTGTACCAGTACAAGGGAACAGAGCACGAACAATATGCATTAATATAGATAAAAAAGAAGAAGATAGTACAATGGTTTGGAAACAAAAGGCATTGACTTTGGATCATAAATTGATTAATGGGGTGGACTAGCATTAGCATGATTCGGGTACTGAATCTTTTGCAAGAGAACATTTTTGTTCGTTTAGGCAACATCCTTTATCGACAGGTGATTTGAATTCCATTGGGTACAAACTTTGTGTCTCAAATTGCAGATTCTTTTCTCACCGTTCATTGAAGATCTTATGATGGCTTTGAGTTGTTATTACTCCCCTTTGTGTCGTTGTCTCTTTGACACATTCCCCGTTTCCCTTCTTTTTTCTATTATAGGAAAGTGCAACAGCCCGAGTGTTGGTGAGGGTTCAAATACCACGGATATAATGTCTACCTGTTTTAAAACTACAATTAAATACATTAGATACAAGATATGAACCCAATAAACTCAAACAATCAGTGTCTTGTCTCCTAATACACTTAACACAAAGAAAAAGATTGATTGATTGATTGAATATTGTTTAACGTCTACTCAGCAATATTTCAGCTATATCAAGACAAGAACAAGTTTGTTAATAAATAATCACTTTGGGGTATGGAAAGGGCCATGGGACGGGAAATTCTGACTGCCACTGGAAAAGTAGGGTGAAATCGTCAAGGGCGGGGAATTTAGCCTGGTAGCCGATCACCTACGGACCACCCTAAAAAGAGCTTGCTACAAGGGTTCTTTAACGTGCAGAAAGCGTGGCGTTTCATCCAACACGTGGACCTGCGTTTACATCCCATCCGAAAGATGGGTTGTGTATTTATTAATCCACGGAATGGGTCCTATTTCTATATCCCGGGACCCTCGGGGTCAAAGAAAAAGACAGGAAGACCACATCAAACCCTTGACATATTAAGAAGCAACCAACACATTTGGGACAAGGATAAAAAAGATTGACAAGAACAAATTAACAGTAAAGCCATCGATAATCAAAAATAAAGAAGATGCTTAATAAGCAAATGACCAAGACATCTGATAAAGCCTGAAAGAACCATAGAAAAATACAAAAAAAACTGGTATTAAAAAGTAAAATACACAAAAATATACAAATTAAAAAACATCTAAAAATGACAAAATGGAGAAGGTCTGTCTCCTCTCGTCATTTTCACATTCTTCTCCGTATTTCAGCCCGATAGCCCTTAGTCGAAGACCATACGGCCGAAATGTTGGGCAATCAACCTTTCTTTCTCCATTTTGTCATTTTTATATATTTTTTATTTGTATATTTTTGTGTATTTTAGTTTTTAATTGTGGCCTAATATTATAATAGAACAAAATAAAAATGGTATAATACCATTTTTATTTTGTTCTATAGTTAATTTGTGCCCATTGCACAACATATATTTTTATATACAAAAATACGACAAGGACAGTAAAAATATATTAAAAGAAGCAAGGAAAACCCAATAAAAATACATTAGTATATGACAAACGATGGCAGTTAAAACTCCTGAAACACAGGCAAGGTAAATGAGTTATGGTGTGAGGTTCCTCACTGTGTTGAAGACCGTGCAGTGACCCCTAGATGCTTTGTTCAGGGTAGTTTTAACCTGGAGATTGGATGTTGTCTCCTTGACATTTACCCCATTTCCTTTCTTTTTCATATTATAAAAATACATGTAAATCGTCATATTACTTCTCTAACACATGGTTGTTTATATCCTAGTTGATGCTCTACTACAAAGCCTGTTTGTCAAATGAAAGTTCTCCCGCAGCGCATGTATTGGCGTTTATATTGTGGTTTATATTTCTCTTTAATACTTGAATTCTTAGTATTTCTATAACTTTATTTGAGTACTAGTATGTAATGGATATAAACAAAAAACAAAAACAACAGAAAATTCATTGCAACCACTTTTAAGAAACACTGATAGGTACCAAAATTCCCTTGAAAGCATCAGATCAAGAGAAATGAAAAGTAAAAGCAAAAAGCATTTTCGTAAAAAAAATCTCACATACCTTGCTCGCGTGAATCAATATGTACCATAAATGATTAAAACAAAATTATTGGTATTGATATAATTGGTTAACGTTGTGAAAAACAAACTTAGTTATTTTCCCGATAAACGCTTCTAAAAAGTGCAGTATACGGTGACGTCAAATTCAGTGATAACATTGTTTAAATTGCCAAGAATTGGAATTATAAGAGATAAAGGTACTTTTGGAGGAGTTTATTGATGTGTAAACCCGGCCTTTCACTCACAAACTATACATAATTCGGACTTTATTCAGTTTGTGAGTGAGTCGGCCGCGTTTACGCACCGATAAACTCCTGTATAATTACATTTATTTCTATATATATAGTAAAAGGAGATCTCCATCCACTCCGTAATTACAACAATATATACATGTATGGCAAATAAAGAACATGTCTAAAATGTACCACAAACACTAAAAACACTCCTGGGGTGACACGGGAGGTCTGCCCTCCCAATTCCCAGATTTTTTCGACCCTTTTTCCAAATTCCCACATTTTTTGGCCCCTTTTTCCCAAATCCCACATTTTTTTTGCTTATTCCCATTTCCCACAATTTTACATTTTGAAACACCAATAACATTAACAATTTATTTGCCCACATGTTCCATAAATCAAAGTTCTTCAATCATAGGGATTCCAAACACCAAAATACATCAACTGTGAATAAAATTTTAAGCATCTTATGGATGCTGCGTAGGACTATGCCAGAAAAATAGATTGAGCGTGAGTAAGATGAAGACCTTGATTCTCTTTTTGGTTAGATTAAGGTTGTGAGGTCTCTGATCCCAAAACGAATCAATCAGCTACAAGGGTCAATGAGAGCTTAATCAACATCAATTTTCAAAATTGCTGATGTTGCCAGATATTTGTTCTCCATTCATATCATCTTCACATGTGGATACTCAATCATATTTTGATACTCAAAAATTCAAAAGATCTTCTGAACAACTTGAAAACTCGGTCACTTTCAAAGATCCACTCGTTGAAAACATTCGATTTTTCTACACTCTATACTAGTCTTCCCCATTCAAAATTGAAAAGCCGTTTGATTGATCTTATCAAGAACTCATTTACTTACAAAAAACGACAGGGCTTTAAATACACATGTATAGCCTTAGCATATACATCTACCTATTTTACTAACAAAGTACCAAAGGGTAATGCACGATACTACACTGAAGAACAGGTGATCAGCATGCTGAAATTTCTCATTGACAACATATTTGTCCAGTTCGGAGACAAGATATTTCAACAGACAGTCGGCATTCCAATGGGTACGAATTGTGCTTCTCTCTTAGCCGACCTGTTTTTTGTTCACATTACGAAACAGAATTTCTACAAAATTTGATCAAACGAAATAAAATTAAAGAAGCTAGATCCTTTAAATACTCATACAGATATACTGATGATGTCTTGTCGCTTAATAATAGTAAATTTGCCGACTATATTCCATTATTATATCCACCAGGACAAGAAATAAAGAAGCCTACAGACACTGACCATTCTGTTTCGTTTTTAGATTTACTTCTGGAGTTTGACGAAAGTGGCAACCTCAGCACACGAATTTATGACAAAAGAGACGATTTCAATTTTGATATTGTAGACTTTCCACACCTCAACAGTAATATTCCGTCTTCCCCAGCGTATCGAGTATATATTTCTCAATTAATCCGTTACGCTAGAGCATGTAGTCACTATCAAGATTTTTTGCAACATTCATAAGCGTTTAACTTCAGGGCTTCGATAAATGCAGATTAATAGTTTTTCTCAAGAAATTTATTGGACTATATCCAGATTTGATTGATAAATATTCAATTCCAATTTCCATTTTTATTGAAGACGGTTTTGTTTAAGTTTTGGCTTCTTCTATTGAGGTTTGTCTTTATGCTGATTTGGTGTGATTTGTGCACCGAACGACAAAACATTCTACCTGTATCATGAGACAAGGCTTGTACATCGAACGACAAAAACATTTTACCTTTGTGAAAAAAGGCAATATTTTGAAAATATTATGGCTTTGACATTTAACAAAATCTGGACACAGGGAAGCTATATTTGGTCGCCATATAAGCGGGAGATTGATGCATCTTTAAACCTGGTTTAAGCCATCATTTTATTTATAAAATGCCCGTTAAAAGTCGGGAATAGCTAAAAATGTTCTATGTGGGGTTGTGTTTTCTTGATTCTGTCGTATGTTATACGGATTTTCCTTACTGGTATCTCCCTGTAATTGATTCGGACTTTTGTTGTCACTTTTATCCATGACGAACATCCCGTTGTTCCTGCAGATAAGGCATTTCTATCTGTAAAGTAATTACAGCGAAAGAACTTGAAATTGGATATTCTGAGGGCAATCCAACCTACACAGCTACTACGATGTCTAAGGAAGAGATATTACAGTCATAAATTTGTTTTGCTTTCCTTTTGGATTTCGGCCAAGGATGAAGACAATAATCTTCACTCTTTGTACTGGATACACAAATTAAGCTTTTGCCTTTACAAACAATGGTACGACACTAGATCTGCAAAATCATTCTACAAAACCTTTTTCTAAGCTGTTCACCTCCATCTTGACAGCTGTAAAGAGGGCTTTCAAATATATTTTGATACTTGCTTTTCAGAAAGCGGTACAAACGAAATGTGAATGTTGAAAAACTAAAGATGTACTTGACATCCTGAACTCTAGATCATTTTCACAGTGTAATCGCTTTATACTTTTGACTTCTCTTCACTTATATACTACCATTTCTAATGAACAACTGAAATCTGGGCTGAAATATGTTTCTCCCATAAGAACGGTGAACACAGATACAAGTACATTGTTATAGGTTGAGAACAAGCATACTTTGTGAAATACGACAACGAATTTGAGAATAAATATACAGAGGAAGAGGTGATGAAAAGCTAGATTTTGTCATCCACAATATATTTGTAAGTTTGGAGGACTTGTTTTAACAAACTAAAGAAATTCCTATGGGCATAAACTGTGCATCTCTTTCAGCAGATATGTTTCGCCACTGAACAAAGGCTGAACAAATTGAAGGGTTTTTTTTCAAACTAAAGATAAAATATAAGCCCAAACATTTTATTTTAGCATCCGTTATATAGATAATACTTTGTCACTAAACAACCCTAGCTTTGATGATTTCTCTGAACTTATCTAATTAAAAGAGCTCAAAATAAAAGATATCAATACACTTCTACATCGGCCTTATTCCTTGACCATCTGGAAAATGAAAACAAATGTAGACTTAAAACTAGGCTGTTTTTATAATTACGGTATTGTCGTCAAGTCATTACGTATGGCCTTCTTTGGTATTAACATTGATTTTTTGATAGGGTATTTGCATCTTAACTAAACACATTCTAAATTTCTAAAATCAGTATTGCATGGACACGGGTTATGTATTCTGGTATATGCATGAAATCATTATGTTAAACTCCTCACGGGAGGGGATCTTGGTGGAGGCTGTATACTGAGGATACATAACTTTATTTGTCAGTTGGTAATGGGTCTGGAGCTGGCATGTCAGTTAACTGCTAGTAGTCTTTTGTGATTTCATGTTTAGTAATTTCAGTTTCATTTTCACAAATGACTCAGTCCTGTTGCTAACTGAATTTGACTGTTGTTACAAATGTTTTTTGATTTATCACATTGGCTATTGCAGGAAGGTTTGGGCCCAATAAAACTAGTTTAACCCCGCCACAGCAGGTTTGCGCCTGTCCTAGGTCAGGGAATTTATTAAGCCTTTGTGTGTCTTGTCTGTTTTCTACTTCTATAGGAGTCTAGGGTGAACTTCATTACTCTTTATTTAGGGCCGACTCCGACCTGCCATTGGGTGTGAGGTTTCCTTACCGTTCATTGAAGATCTTATGGTTGCTTTGAGTTTTTATTACTCTTCTTTGCGTCGTTGTCTGGCATATTCCCCGTTTCCCTTCTATGTATCACAAACGCGATGACTTCACTTTTCCAATAGTCAACTTCCCCTTTCTTTGTAGCAACATTCAAACAGCACCAGCATATGGAGCTTATTTCTCCAAACTTATTCGCTACTCAGGGTCATGTGGGCCATACAGTAAATTCCTTGATCGTTCACAAATAGGTTACTTAAACAAGGGTATGTTACCAATAACTTGAAGGCATCAATGCATTAGTTTTACGGTCGACATCAAAATCTTCTGGACCGTTATCAAGGGGCTGCCATGCATTATTCTTGTAAATTAAGGTTGAATTTGCTGCAGTAAGTGTTCAGACGAAATAATCTAAATATGATTTTTTTAATAAAATATTAAATTAATATTCCACGCTGTCAGCTTTGTCTTTTTGTATGGAAGACTCATATGAGCAATCATTGTAAAGAAAACGTCAATACATCATTCAGTATTTATTGGTCTTACGTACTTGAAATGTTTCGTAGCAGCTGACCTTCCATATATTATTCAAGTACAGTTTGGTCAAATTTGATATTATACTTTTAGAGCAGATTAATGAAAACAAGAGGCTCTCAAGAGCTTGTATCGCTCACTTTGACCCTGGCTAACACAGATAGTCTTTGTTAAAGGATCTAAATTAAATTTTGGTTACGCTTTGCCTTGGGTGTTCTCAGAGGACAAGACCTTTCAACGTTTTTCAGTTGGGTCGAACTTTGTTTCCTCTTCTGCAGGGGATCATTAAAGGACTATTGTAGCCCAGTTTGGTTCCAATAGGTTAAGTTGTAGATAAGATCTTTGAATGTGTTTTCATATAGGATTAAATGTTAAACTATGTTTACTGCTGGCATCTATCATTGATATAGCGCGGACATTCATGTAAAAATACCTTTTTGCATGGGACCACCTAAAGATTATTGTGGCCAAGTTTAGTTCCAATTGGCTCAGCAGTTTCAGAGGAGATCTTGGAATGTGGTTTCCCATACGGTCAAATGTTAAAACTACTACTATGTTCCACGATGGCGGCCAGTCTGGATATATCGCGGACGTTAAAACACCTTTTTGTAGGGGATTATCCAAGGACTACTATGGCAAAGTTTTGTTCCCATTGGCTCAGCTGTTTCGGAGAAGATCCTTCAATGTGTTTTCCATAGGGTTCAATTTTAAAATTATGTTCCCCACTGGCGGCCATCTTGGATATAGCGAGGACCTAAAAAAACAACATTTTCCAGGGGACAATCCAAAGACTTGTGGCCAAGTTTGGTTTCAATTGGCCCAAAAGTTTCAGAGACAAAGATATTTGAATGAAAAGTTTGGACGGACGACAGACGAAAAGTGATGGCAAAAACCCACCCTGGCTATAGCCAGGTGAGTTTATGTTGTTTTCCAACTGTTTCAAATGTTAAACTATGCTATGCACTGGCGGCCATATTTTAAAGGGATTAGAATGACGTACATGAGTACTTTTTGTAAAGGAGTTTCCATACATCTTTCCTGCCATGTTTTGTCAAATTTATGTCAGAAATATGATAAAACGTGATATGCACAACTACGTGTGGTGCTTGCTACATCATTTAGTTCTGCTGAGTAGTATCAGAGGAGTTGTGCAGAAACGTTTTGTGATGAATAGACAGGCAAGCATGACAGAAAGTTGGGAATACATGATTAACCTTATCAACGTTCATTGTTACTCTGTCCAAGAGCTGCAAAAAAAAACAATTAAAGATAAACAAGAGGATACCATGAAGATGAGACACATTTACATAACTATTTAATATGCTAATGTCACTGCTCACTCAAGTCAATGAAAGTGAATAAAATGTGACCAAGAAAATAGACTCTTTAATATGAAGGAAGTCTTCCACCGTTGGCTGCTAACGGAGGATACGGAAAGATTTATCATATGGACAAATAGACTCATGTTCATTGTCCTTCATTGTCATCATTGCTGTGTTTATCAAGCGACTCTCTATGTTTTGTTCATAGTTCTCTCTNTTTGATATTGTAGACTTTCCACACCTCAACAGTAATATTCCGTCTTCCCCACTGTATGGAGTATATATTTCTCAATTAATCCGTTACGCTAGAGCATGTAGTCACTATCAAGATTTTTTTTGCAACATTCATAGCCGTTTAACTTCAGGGCTTCGATAAATGCAGATTAATAGTTTTTCTCAAGAAATTTATCGGACTATATCCAGATTTGATTGATAAATATTCAATTCCAATTTCCATTTTTATTGAAGACGGTTTTGTTTAAGTTTTAGCTTCTTCTATTGAGGTTTGTCTTTATGCCGATTTGGTGTGGTTTGTGCACCGAACGACAAAAACATTTTACCTGTATCATGAGACAAGGCTTGTACATCGAACGACAAAAACATTTTACCTGTGTGAAAAAAGGCAATGTTTTGAAAATATTATGGCTTTGACATTTAACACAATCTGGACACAGGGAACCTATAGCTGGTCGTCATATAAGCGGGAGATTGATGCATCTTTAAACCTGGTTTAAGCCATCATTTTATTTATAAAATGCCCGTTAAAAGTCGGGAATAGCTAAAAATGTTCTGTGTGGGGTTGTGTTTTCTTGATTCTGTCGTATGTTATACGGATTTTCCTTACTGGTATCTACCTGTAATTGATTCGGACTTTTGTTGTCACTTTTATTCATGACGAATATCCCGTTGTTCCTGCAGATAAGGCATTTCTATCTGTAAAATAATTACAGCGAAAGAACTTGGAATTGGATATTCTGAGGGCAATCCAACCTACACAGCTACTACGATGTCTAAGGAAGAGATATTACAGTCATAAATTTGTTTTGCTTTCCTTTGGGATTTCGGCCAAGGATGAAGACAATAATCGTCACTCTTTATACTGGATACACAAATTAAGCTTTTGCCTTTACAAACAATGGTACGACACTAGATCAGCAAAATCATTCTACAAAACCTTTTTCTAAGCTGTTAACTTCCATCTTGACAGCTGTAAAAGAGGGCCTTCAAATATATTTTGATACTTGCTTTTCAGAAAGCGGTACAAACGAAATGCGAATGTTGAAAAACTAAAGATGTACTTGACATCTTGAACTCTAGATCATTTTCACACTGTAACAGCTTTATACTTTGGACTTCTCTTCACTTATATACTACCATTTCTAATGAACAACTGAAATCTGGGCTGTAATATTTTTCTCCCATAAGAACGTTGAACAGAGATACAAGTACATTGTTGTAGGTTGAGAACAAGCATACTTTGTGAAATACGACAACGAATACAGAGGAGGAGGTGATGAAAAGCTAGATTTTGTCATCCACAATATATTTGTAAGTTGGAGGACTTGTTTTAACAAACTAAAGAAATTTCTATGGGCATAAACTGTGCATCTCTTTCAGCAGATATGTTTCGCCACTGAACAAAGGCTGAACAAATTGAAGGGTTTTTTTCAAACTAAAGATAAAATATAAGCCCAAACATTTTATTTTAGCATCCGTTATATAGATAATACTTTGTCACTACACAACCCTAGCTTTGATGATTTCTCTGAACTTATCTAATCAAAAGAGCTCAAAATAAAAGATACCAATACACTTCTACATCGGCCTTATTCCTTGACCATCTGGAAAATGAAAACAAATGTAGACTTAAAACTAGGCTGTTTTTTATAATAACGGTATTGTCGTCAGGTCATTACGTATGGCCTTCTTTGGTATTAACATTGATTTTTTGATAGGGTTTTTGCATTTTAACTAAACACATTCTAAATTTCTAAAATTAGTATTGCATGGACACGGGTTATGTATTCTGGTATATGCATGGAATCATTATGTTAAACTCCTCACGGGAGGGGATCTTGGTGGAGGCTGTATACTGAGGGTACATAACTTTATTTGTTAGTTGGTAATGGGTCTGGAGCTGACATGTCAGTTAACTGCTAGTTGGCTTTTGTGATTTCATGTTTATGTCCGTATATTTAGTTATTTCAGTTTCATTTTCACAAATGACTCAGTCCTGTTGCTAACTGAATTTGGATGTTGTTACAAATGTTTTTTTGATTTATCACATTGCCTATTGGAGGAAGGTTTGGGCCCAATAAAACTAGTTTAACCCCGCCGCAGCAGGTTTGCGCCTGTCCTAAGTCAGGGAATTTATTAAGCCTTTGTGTGTCTTGTCTGTTTTCTACTTCTATAGGAGTCTAGGGTGGTGTTTATTTCGCTGAACTTGATTACTCTTTATTTAGGGGCCGACTCCGACCTGCCATTGGGTGTGAGGTTTCCTCACCGTTCATTGAAGATCTTATGGTGGCTTTGAGTTGTTATTACCCCCTTTGCGTCGTTGTCTCTTTGACATATTCCCCGTTTCCCTTTCTTTGTAGCAACATTCAAACAGCACCAGCATATGGAGCTTATTTCTCCAAACTTATTCGCTACTCAAGGTCTTGTGGGCCATACAGTAAATTTCTTGATCGTTCACAAATAGGTTACTTAAACAAGGGTATGTTACCAATAACTTGAAGGCATCAATGCATAAGTTTTACGGTCGACATCAAAATCTGCTGGACCGTTATCAAGGGGCTGCCATGCATTATTCTTGTAAATTATGGTTGAATTTCCTGCAGTAAGTTTTCAGACGAAATAATCTAAATATGATTTTTTAAATAAAATATTAAATTAATATTCCATGCTGTCAGCTTTGTCTTTTTGTATGGAAGACTCATATGAGCAATCATTGTAAAGAAAACGTCAATACATCATTCAGTATGTATTGGTCTTACGTACTTGAAATTTTTCGTAGCAGCTGACCTTCCATATATTTTTCAAGTACAGTTTGGTCAAATTTGATATTGTACTTTTAGAGCAGATTAATGAAAACAAGAGGCCCTCAAGAGCTTGTATCGCTCACCTTGATTCTGGCTAAGACAGATAGTCTTTGTTAAAGGATCTAAATTAAATTATGGGTACACTTTGCCTTGGGTGTTCTCAGAGGACAAGACCTTTCAACGTGTTTCAGTGGGGTCGAACTTTGTTTCCCTCTTCTGCAGGGGATCATTAAAGGACTATTGTGGCCCAGTTTGGTTCCAATAGGTTAAGTTGTAGATAAGATCTTTGAATGTGTTTTCATATAGGATTAAATGTAAAACTGTGTTTTTACTTCTGGCATCTATCATTGATATAGCGCGGACATTCATGTAAAAAGACCTTTTTGCATGGGGCCACCTAAAGATTATTGTGGCCAAATTAGGTTCCAATTGGCTCAGCAGTTTCAGAGGAGATCTTGGAATGTGGTTTCCCATACGGTCAAATGTTCCACGATGGCGGCCAGTCTGGATATATCGCGGACGTTAAAACACCTTTTTGCAGGGGAATATCCAAGGACTACTATGGCAAAGTTTGGTTCCCGGTGGCTCAGCAATTTCAGAGAAGATCCTTCAATATGTTTTCCATCGGGTTCAATGTTAAAATTATGTTCCCCACTGGCGGCCATCTTGGATATAGCGAAGGCCTAAAAAAAAAACATTTTCCAGGGAACCATCCAAAGACTTGTGGCCAAGTTTGGTTTCAATTGGCCCAAAAGTTTCAGAGACAAAGATATTTGAATGAAAAGTTTGGACGGATGACAGACGAAAAGTGATGGCAAAAACCCACCCTGGCTATAGCCAGGTGAGTTTATGTTGTTTTCCAACTGTTAAACTATGTTATGCACCGGCGGCCATATTTTAAAGGGATTAGAATGACGTACATGAGTACTTTTTGTAAAGGAGTTTCCATACATCTTTCCTGCCATGTTTTGTCAAAGTTGTGTCAGAAATATGATAAAACGTGATATCCACAACTACGTGTGGTGCTTGCTACATCATTCAGTTCTGCTGAGTAGTATCAGAGGAGTTGTGCAGAAACGTTTTGTGATAAATAGACAGACAAGCATGACAGAAAGTTGGGAATACATGATTAACCTTATCAACGTTCATTGTTACTCTGTCTAAGAGCTGCAAAAAAAAAAACAATTAAAAATAAACAAGAGGATACCATGAAGATGAGACACATTTACATAACTATTTAATATGCTAATGTCACTGCTCACTCAAGTCAATGATAGTGAATAAAATGTGACCAAGAAAATAGACTTTTTAATATGAAGGAAGTCTTCCACCGTTGGCTGCTAACGGAGGATACGGAAAGATTTATCATATGGACAAATAGACTCATGTTCATTGTCCTTCATTGTCATCATTGCTGTGTTTATCAAGCGACTCTCTATGTTTTGTTCATAGTTCTCTCTTTGAGAATAATATCATGTCCTTAAGTTAAATCTCTCTATCTGCCAATTGATGTATAAACTAGAAGATTTTACAACCCATATTATAAGAACCCAAAGGAACAACCAACCAAGAAGTTTATGAAAGACCTTTAAAAAAGCGACCACTTTTGTTTTTTAAATCATTTTTTATTTTTCAAGGTAATTAAATTTCCCATTTCCCACATTTTTGTGATTTCCCACTTCCCTAATTTTTTTCATCATTTTTCCCATTTCCCTAAATCTTTTACCCCTTTTTCCCATTTACCCCCTCTCCTGGGGCAACACAAATCTGAACAATTAACAGTAACAGCAGGGTTATCTTACATGTTTATATGTCAATGAAAAATTATTCGAAACCCCTACTTACCAGTTGTATTAATATTTTCCTTCCTGGAATTAGGAAGACAGTATACATCCTTCAGTGATGTAGATTTGGTATCATTGCATATAAAAAAGCAAAAACTTCTACCAAGAATCAACAAGAACACAAAAGCAGACAAACCCTGCATCTTTATCTGACGTAGAATTTAATCTGACAGAACAGCTGACATTTCAGTCAATATCAATTTACAAAAAATCACACTTCATTTATTAATCACTGTTAGAGTATTATTGATGTATTTGAAATTAACAACAAAAATCTTATCACATCTTATGGCGTGCAATATAAATTGAATTACAGATAGTACACCATCAATTTTCTTTTTATTGTGTGTCGTACAATGTTGTACGTGGACCTTAGATATTTTAAAGGGGTATAGATATGGAATACATGAATAATATGGAGAATTTCATTTTAAAATATTTACTCTATTATTATAAAGTAATTGAGAACCGAACCACCATACAAACCCATACATTCTTTGATATTCTGTGTGAATCAGTTGAATAATCCATGGATATGGAGAAAATACACATGAGACAAACTTTCTACAAGTACACGATTAAAACAAGCAATGGAGCGACGCTTTTATTGTTGTTCTTCATCTTGAAGTCATCATGATGCCTTCAACAATGAGTTATACATCGTGGTAAGTTCAAGACGGCCGAATTCATTGCTTAAGCGAGACATGGCGATCCAAAATTCCGTCGTCGTCGGCGTCTTCGGCGTCGTCGTCGTCAACATTTAATTTAACCCTGAGGTTAAAGTTTTCTAAACATCAATATCTTCATCAAATCTTTATTGAATCATTTGAAATTTGGACAGAAGCAAGAAAATGGTCAGAAAATTACCTCTAGCTGAAAAATTTCGAAAATTTTTATTTAGTTTTTTCGTATTTTTTCCGTATTTCGACTTAGTTTTTTGCGCAAGAAATTTATTTTAACCCTGGTGTTAAAGTTTTTTAGAAGTCAAATGAAGTTATCAAATCTTATTTGAATTTCACAAAAAGTGGTCAAAAGTTAGATGATGGTCAGAAAATTACCTCAAACTGAAAAAAATGGATTTTTTTTATTGGGGGGGGGGGTTATATTTTTTTTCAAATTTGGACTTAGTTTTTTTTCTAAAAAATTTCTATGTTTGTTGTTAAAAAGTAGAATAAAGTCCTTGAATCTAAATAGAATTACATTGAAATTGACATTTCTGCACAAAATGAGCAGATGTGTAACAGGCTGTATGAATTTTGATTCCGGTTCCAACTCTGGTAGATTTCCTGACAATGTCAAAGACAAATAATTTTTGAAATTTTTGCATTCAATTACACATTTTAACAATGTTTTAGTATCAAGCATAATTCTGAACACAAAAGAATTAAATAAGATGGTTCCAACTTTGGTAAACTTCTTGAAACTCTTCAAGACAAGCTGTTTTTCTGAAATTCTTCTAAGCAACAATGCTTTTTAAATAAATTTGAATCAAACAAACATTTTTTATAATGAATTTGCAGAAGTTTTTGATTCCAATGTTGGTTTATATTCCTGGAAATCTCAAAGACCTGTTATTTTTTTTAATTCTACCTAGCAACCATACATTTTTCAGTTCCTTTCAGTTAAAATGATAATTTTCATAAGTCAAATTGCAAAAATCTTTGAATCTTATTTTGGTAAATTTCCTGAAACTCTGAAAGACCTGTTATTTTTTGGAATTCTACCTAGCAACCATATCTTTTTTAATTCCTTACAATTATAATGATCATCTTCAAAAAGTGAAATTGCAAAAATCTTTGCTTCTTATTTTGGTCAATTTCCTACAACTCTCAAAAACCTGCTATTTTTTTAATTCTACCTAGCAACCATATCTTTTTCGGTTCCTTTCAGTTATAATTATCATATTCAAAAGTCAAAATGCAAAAATCTTGGATTCTTATTTTGGTAAATTTCCTGAAACTCTCAAAGACCTGTTATTTTTATTTTTTTTTTTTTGGAATCCTAACTAGAAACCATATTTTTTTCAGTTCCTTACAGTATGAATATTTATTTTCTATAGTAAAATTTCCAAAATCCTGAATTCCAGTCATGGACAATTTCATGAAACTTTAAAAGACCAGTTATTTTTGGGAATTTTGGAATTCTACCTAGCAAGCAAACATTGTTCGTAAACATTTCATTGAAAACAGTCATTGTTCAATATTATCTGATATACCAATTTTGGTATATTAGTCTCTAAGACCAGTTATTTCTTGAAATTCTACCTAGCAACCTAATCTAAAAGGCCAAATTATAATGAAAATGTAGTGAGCGGGCAAGACATCAGGTTCTGTGGAACCTTTACGAATTTTTAATATACTTAATGAATTAATATAAAATCATTCATGGAGTTTCTCCTGTAGTGCAACAGTGTTGAACAGTCTAGGCTTTAATTTTTCTACATTTTATTGTTTATGCCACAGATCTTGTAGTTGGTAGTGTGTGGTAATTTTGTTCTTCTGTCTATAGAAACACGGGATAGAGAAAGGGGACGTTTGTTAACCCCAAGACCAGTCATCGGTACTCCAAGCTAATTTTACGCATTCTTTTCCTCTAACTTGAAGAATGCATACTGCGTTGCCGAAAACGGTTGTGGTTTTTCTCATATACTTGCACAGATTTCATAAAGTATATGAGATTTCAAAGTATGGGACGTACGACGGAATTATTTGAAAATATACGTTCTGTATAATTATGTAGGATTATGGGATCCAATATTTATGGAACTATTAACACGAGTCGTGGCAATCAAATTACTATTGAGCTTCTTTGGTCTTCCATCTCCTGATGTTTTTGATTTTGCCTTGTCTCTGGACTTTGATTTATTAGGGCCCCGCCATGAAATGGCGGCGCCCTATAGTAATCAGTCTGTCCGTCCGTCTGTCCGTCCGTCTGTCCGTCCGTCTGTCAGCGTTTTCTATGTCGTACAATAACTCAAGAATGCCTTTACGGATTTTTATGATTTTTTCACTCAAAGTTGCACTTGACTGAAGGAAGCTCTCTTTCGTTTTTGAAGAAAATCGGAAAATGATTTTTGGGAAAAAACTTCATTTGTATATGAAAAAGTGCATATTTTGAGAATTAGCTCTATGTCGTACAATAAATCAAGATTGCCTTCAGGGATTTTAATGATTTTGATACTCAAGGTTGAATTTTACCAAAGGAAGCTACCTTTCGTTTTTGTGAAAAATCTGAAAATGATTTTTGGGAAAAAACTTCATTTTAATATGAAAAAGTGCATACTTTGAGAATTAGCTCTATGTCGTATGATAACTCAAGATTGCCTTCAGGGATTTTAATGATTTTGATACTCAAG
>MJUU01043281.1:64952-91677 GCA_002080025.1 Modiolus philippinarum
TTGAACTTTACCAAAGGAAGCTCCCTTTCGTTTTTGTGGAAAATATAAAAATGATTTTTGGGAAAAAACTTCATTTTTATATGAAAAAGTGCATATTTTGAGAATTAGCTCTATGTCGTACGATAACTCAAGATTGCCTTCAGGGATTTTAATGATTTTGATACTCAAGGTTGAACTTAACCAAAGGAAGCACCCTTTTGTTTTTGTGAAAAATCTGAAAATGATTTTTTGGAAAAAACTTCATTTTTATATGAAAAAGTGCATATTTTGAGAATTAGCTGTACGTCATACAATAAATATTAGAATTCCCATCAGGGATTTATATGATATACAAAAGTTTGGTCCTGATCAAAGGAAGCTCCCTTTTGATTTTGAGGAAAATCTTATTTCCATGAAATTCCGCAGTCAGGTTTTTGGGACACACAAGGGGGCGGGGCCCTTTCGGACTTTGTCAGTATTCTAGTGTAATCTTGTTCTTTGTTCCTTCGGTATTCTACTACTATTGTTTTACTATTGGTCCGAAAACGAACAATCTAGGGAAAACATTGAGAAAAAAAAATAATAAGAAACAAGGACACCACATGAAAGGAAAATTTAGACACACATACAGATGAACATCATGGACCCAATAAAAACCCTGGGAGAGATCAGGTGCTCCGGCATCTCCTGCTTCTTATAAGACATCCACTGTGTTAGTAACGTCGATTCCGGTTGAAGAAAATAAAACTTTAGCAGATCTGTTGTCATCTAGATATTCCACTGTTCCAAAAGATCGTGATGGTTACCGTAAAACTTCTGTAGTAAGACTTCGAGTTATTGGTAACATAACTTTGCCTAAAGAGCCTATTTGTATGCAACCGAGTCGTATCAAGGTAGTGACTGTATTGACCACAGGCCTTTGATTGGCGAATGAGTTGGGAGATGTAAACTCCATATGATGGCGCTTTTGAAACTTTTGCTACAAAGAAAAGGGAAGTTGATTATTTGAAAAGTGAATTAATTGCACTTGTCATACAGCCTGGTTTGTGGTGTACATTTATTGTCAGTTTCAAGATTAAGGTAAAGAAAATGGGCCGAAGTGAAAGTGTCTGTAGTATCTTTAATTTCGAGCTATTTTGGATAGATAACCTGAATAAAATCACCAAAGCGAGGGTTGCTTAGTGATAAATAATCATTTTTATAACGGAAGCTGAATTTAAAGGACTTGATCAGTTTTTTATCTTTATTTTGTGTAAGTCCTTCGATGAAGTCAGTCTCATATGAATCGGCTAGATGAGGTGCACAGTGTTGAAAAACAAGTACTATGAAATGGACAAATAACTTAAACATTTTAATCACTTCTTCCTCTGTGTTTTTTCTGTGTTTCTGAGACGCATATCACAAAGGATGCATGTTATCTGTCTTTAACAATGTACTTATTTCTTCGTTCGCCGTTCCTGTGGGAGAAACATCTATGAATCAAAATTTTAAAGCCGGGATTTCAGTTGTAAACGAGGAATAGTAGTATAAAGTGTGGAGAAGTCAAAAGTTTTAATGTTGTAACGGTGTGGTAATGATCTTGATTTTTAGATGTCAAGAATTTTTTTGACATCAATATTTCATTTACACCGCTTCTTGAAAAGCTAGTATCAAAATAATTTTGAAGGCTCTCTTTTACGGCTGTCGCGATCGAGGTGAAAGTAAGTGAGAACCAAACGTTAAAAAAGGGATAATGGTTAAAAGGAAGCAAATGTTTGTAACTCCATTTTCGTAAGCTGAAATGGGTGGTGAATGACCTGAGAGCTGAAAAGAAGCAGATGAATATCACCACCAATCTTGTTTTCCAATATACTGACCAAAAACAGAACCCAAAAATTATTTCAGAAAGGGTCATGCATGTCATTCTGTAATAGTATTATCCTTTTACGTTTGCTGGATGCCATTTGCTTTTCCGTTCGTTACTGGAAAAGGAAATTTGAAAAGTATGTTCTTTTCTCATTTTTCCTTGATATTCTCAATATACATGGAATGAAATATTTACATAATTTAGATTCCCAATAATTTTTATTTTAAATTTACACTATAAATTTATATTATATTTTTGCGCTCTCTCTAAAGTTTATTCCTCCAAAATGATTGGAATAGCAGTTAATTACGTACTGCCTGCAATTGAGTATGGTATACTTGATAACAACACTCAGAAAAGAACATAACCCTCGACTAACGTCTCGGGTGATATACTTCCTCAGTGTAGTATGGTATACAGATAACAACACTAAGTAAGGATATCACCCGAGACAGTAGTCGAGGGTAATATTCGTTTTTGAGTGGTTTTATCAAGTATACCATCCGATATTAAAGACATCATGCGTCATATTCTTGACGGTATTACTGCCTCAAGTAACGTCAATGACGTCACTGTACAATTAGAGCAGACGATTTACTCGACAGAAGGGTGGTATACACAACATAGAGCTGGTGTACTTAAGGGTATATTCATTAGTTTCAGGGGAGATAATAGGAAACACAGAAGAAGTCAGTGTTTCCCGGGAATATGACTTTGATAACTGTAACGTCACAAAGTAATTCCCATTGTTTTTGAGGAAAGGTAATTTGTGCCTTCCATTTTGTTAAAAGTTCCGTATTTTTATGATTTACCCTTAAACTAACTCGGTGACCTATATTGCTTTTGCCATTTTTGAGTAGCTTATTATTAGAAGAACACAATATCAGAATTTCATAAAATCGACAAAATGAGAAATATTGTAAATTTGACTGCGCCAGCAAGGAGGAGACACCAAAACACATCTGAACTGTCCTTTATTGCCGTCCGAAGAACTTTGGCCTCTGCATTTGAATGAATCTCATCAAGAAGACTATCTAAGCCCTGTGAAATCTCCGGTTTTAAGGAAGCTAATGTTTGAGATCGGAGAACAGTTCCATAGCACTGTTTCACCATGCTAGGGAGATCTCGGTGAATGAGTCTTAACCACGTAAGCACTACCAAATTTTCAACTGTAGGGGACAATTCTTCATCCACAGCAGGAATCTCACCGTGATGTTGAATATTGCCGGTGGATCGTAGTAGGTTGTCGTCAATAAAACTGGCAAGACGTTGATATAGGTCTTCTGGGAGCTCGTTTGGTTCTAAGTAAATGCTGTTAAAGTCAAGGAAATGTCCGCCCGTAGATTGAAATCCAAAATGTAAACGAATGGACTGCCATATACTCTTTAATGATACTGAATTTTTAACGATAGTGTTCCTTGAAATGATAGGGCAATAATTTGCAATTTGCCCAAGCATCAGCTCTAAATGAGTACACTTTTGTGCGGCTGTCCTCCTGTTGGCCTCGGGAACATCTTCGCCGTCATTCGTGAGGCCACGCAGGGGTTGAGCATTGTTTTTCTTCTGCCAAGTGAATCCATCTACTAAGAATGAAGCAAAGTTTGGATCAAGGGATAATGTATACTGGAGATTCTGTCTCCATGATTCAAAAGATGTAATTATTTCTTGTTTTGTCAGTGTCCATTGTTTAGGAGCACGTGTTCCTGCCATTGTTCACAATTCTTTGAACGATTTCTACGTACCGTTTTGGTCCTCAATTTGTAGGAAATCTCCTCCTCACGTCGAAATTGGTTTATAAGTAAAAATGTTAGTTGTTTTCAGAGTTTTTGGTTCTTTAAAACCGCTGCCACCACGCCAGCAAGGAAGGAGACACCAAAACATATGAACATGGAAGAAACGCTTTAATGAATGTAAACATACAAAGGGGAACAACCCCGCTCGTGATAACATGCAAGATTACAAAGAGGCTACAAAAGGGGGGTTATAATAAGCATGCAACAATAACCAACAATATATAATATTGGCACTGTGTAATTCACCATTTCGTGCACCTTTTTCGTAATACGTGCTGCATACTCTTTAATTTAGTAAAATATAAATGTATTTATTAATATTACTGAACACGTGTATAAGCGCACGTGTGTTTATGTTTATATAAACATAAAGTGAAAAGGTGCACTCGATAGGTTGGTATTGCAAGGACTAATTATGAGTTGTAAGGCGGGAATTGTATTACCGATTGCATTGATCGTATATGTGTTATTACGCCATTCGAGGTTCGCTTTCAGTACAGTAAAGTTTTCCCGCACACCCATCCTCTTAGTAAGAATATATATCGTTAATAAAGACCTGTTTAAGACAAGTACATTTGTATATTATTAATTACTGCACGTTATAACTAGTTCTGGTCATTGATGTTAGTAAATCATGACTCTTTTTACACAGCAACAATTGCTAACTTTTCATATTTCTTTTGTAGGCTGTGCAGCGTTAATCATCATGCCTTCTGAGGTGATTCAGACTAGACGGTATATCAATGGACATTGTTATTTATTTTTAATAAATAAAAGGCTTAACTTTTCTGTACTGTCCAGGCGAGCTGTTCCTATATACAGGTGTTGTGTTTAATTGATAAATACTTTATGTTCGTTTGAGTTGACGAATTAGAACATAACATAATATAATTTCCTAAATCAAATCAATTTTTCTGTAAATCCTTAAAACCTTAACTTTGTTTTTCTGTTACTCTGGTACCGGGTAGATTAAAAATAATTTCTCAATTAGTTTTAAAACTACAAGTTAATTTTTCTTTAAATAAAACGCAAAAATGATCAATGTTTAAGGTCGATTTCCATGGAAACAAGATCGGCGACCCAATATTTTCTTGTCATTTTGGAATCCTCTGCACTTGTTTAACAACATATCTAAAGATTATGAAAATGACAATTTCACAAGAAACTGTTGGATATGCCCTTAAATACCACTCGTACTGTTAATTTAAAAAAAATTAAGGAAATCCATGTGAAGTAAAATATACAAATGAACTGCATAAAATTGCTCTAAAGATGAAATATTTTTTAAAACTTTTTCCTAAATATACAATTCATTATTTTCTGATAAAATGTAATTAATTAAGGATCTGCAATTTTCACACTATAAAGGCATTCTCCCAATGTCGGGGCGTGGACACAGGACCCCTGACAGTGTGTGGATTATCATTAAAAATACCGAAGTTACTGTTAATTTAGTTTCTGCATATGCGCATTTCGACAATTTATGTCTCTTCAGTGCAGATCAGATCAAGACATTAGGAAGTTCATAAACTGAAAAACTAGTAAAAGCTGATAGAGAAAAAAATAACATAAAGGATGAAAACACATATCCATTGTTCTTTAAAGTGGTTGACTCAAAATACCAGTAGCCTCTGTACAGTTAGTTTGTTCAAATTTAGAAGGCTATCCCTCCAGAACGGGTTATTTTGGCAGGATATTTTATCCTTCTTCCTTATCAAATGAATATAGGTCAACGTCAGAATTAACCACTACCCTTTTCTGTCGAGATTCAACAAAACAAGTTTATTTTGTTATTCGAAAAGTTGATGAATTAATGAAAGGATATTTTTGCTTTTGTCTTAATAGTATCAATTAGTTTTAATGGGTGATTTTTTAATGTGCCCTAAAGTTTGTGTAATGCAGCATTTTACGTCGAAGAGTATTCCCAACTATCTATGCGATATTATCGAAAACTTGTACACTGAAGTTTGTTCCACCGTTTTCTTTCTTGTTATTAACCACTTTAGCCATCGAAACTACCCAAGAGTGCGACTAAGTATACTATTAACTTAAAGCAAAGATCACTGTCTTGTAACCTGTACGGCAATTTTGGTTGAGTCATAATAAGATGGCAGAGCATCTCAGCCCAAACAGGTGGACAACTCATTTTTTGTCCTTTTCACTCAGTTGATCTCGTTTTGCGCGAAGTCATGATATTGTACAGAATTCAAATATAATGGAGAGTCTCCACGTCATTCACACACAAACTTGTATTTTATGTCCAAACAGAGGGGCGAAGTGCTTTAAAAAATCGAAGCGAAATTTTGATTTTGATTGAACTTTACATCCAGTAGATCCGCTTTAACAAACAAAAGTGGATGTTTATAGCCAATTTTTGTACCAAACGTTTTGATCAGCATACCATGAAACACTAATTTTGCCTGTAAATGCCTGTGAAACAACTTGTCAAAATACTGCGGTGTCCGGCTGTGTCACCACCAGATGTTTACATTTTTCCTCTCAATTACGGTTGAGTCATTGTACAGTCGAGTCCAAGTTCAGAAACTCCGATAGAAGTGTGCATGCAGTTGAGTAATTTGGTCAATATTAACCATTTTATTGACACACATTGGTAGAAGTTATTAACGTTATTCGATAGATACATGACATTCTCTTCACATCTTAAGACCGACCCCTCAGCTTATGTATTTCCCAAAAACATATTTTGATCCTGTATCTCTAGAAAAAAGGCTCAAGGCGTTACTTTTTTATTGTGACCCACCGCGAATAAAATATTCTCATACCAGAACAGAACACCACACCACAACTCCTTCCTTTCAACTTAAACTGTCTATCATTTGTAACGAAGATGTGGCATACCAGTTGTAATGTTTTTTAAAATCAACACACAAACAATTTGTACTTCAGCAGATCTATGTATAACCTCAACTTAAATGTAGACGAAAAGCTCAAATATTTGACCCGAGTTTTAGTATCATTTTATAATATCTGAATAACTAATGAGTCCATCAAAGTTCCCAGCAAATATTTGAAAAAAAATATTTTAGACACTTGTATGAACTATACCAGCGTCTCTGACTATACTAAAAGTGCGGACCGAACCGTCAGTCCAAAACGAATAATCAAAGGACAATGGCAACATCAGAAAAAAACAAAGAAACAAAGACATAAGTTACAGCTAATGTAGGAAAATACACATTTTTACACAAGGTGCTTCTTCATTTGAAAACTGCCTAACCAGAAATCATATCAATGTCATGAGAATGTACATGTTTATTATGTTAGTTGAGAAATTAAAAAATAAGTCCATTGCAGAAGAAGTAAAAGAGGCGATGAAACGATGCAAAAAAAATAATCTTAAAAGGGAAGGGACTTAGTTTTCTGTTCTAGTCAAATATTGTTACGTGGTTAGATATTTGAACTCTTCGTGCTTTTTTTCCTGAAAATTCAGGATCAAAATATGTTTCAGAAAATATAAACAAACTTTCATTTCACAAGTTAAGAGGTCGGCCTATTGACCAAATTACTCAACTGCATGCACACTTCTTACGGAGTTTGTGAATTTGGACTCGACCGTACAATGACTCAACCGTAATCGAGAGGAAAAATGAAAACATCTGGTCCATGGTGACACAGCCGGACACCGCAATATTTTGACAAGTTGTTTTACAGGCATTTACAGGTAAAATTAGTTTTTTGGTATGCTGATCAAAATGTTTGGTACAAAAATTGGCTATAAACATCTTCTTTTGATTGGTAAAGTGGATCTACTGGATGTAAAATTCAATCAAACATCAAAATTTCGCTTCGATTTTTCAAAGAACCTGGGCCCCCGTATTTCGACATAAAATACAAGTTTGTGTGTGAACGTCGGTCTACGACACTCGATGTGGAGACGTCCCATTATATTTGGATTCTGTACAATAACATAACTTCATGCAAAACGAGGTCCACTGAGTGAAAAGGACAAAAAATGAGATGTCCATCTGTTTGGGCTGGGATGCTCCGCCATCTTATTATGACTCAACCAGAATTGCCGTACAGGTTACAAGACAGTGAAGATGGTTTGTCATTAATTTTACTTCATATCTAGTCGATAATAATTGTCTTGACGGTAACATACTGTTATCATGTGCTCTTCAATTGAAATGACATCATATATTAAATATTAATCATTGATTTCTTCATAGAATACCGATAGTTACATATTCATGTAACATATGTTATTTAAGTACAGTATAGATAGATCTTGTGAAGGACTGCTTGCCCATAACACATGAAAACGTTATCACTTGCTAGAAATTTAACTGTCCCTCCATGGACGAAATAAATTACTCAGAGGTAACGAAAGGATGTGGACCAGACAAAATTTCTACAAATACGTGGTAAAAACAAACAACGGAACAACGGTATTATTGTTGTTCGTCATCTTGAAGTCAAGAAGCCTAGTCTGCCGGTACATCACTGTCGCAATACGGAAGAAAAATCAAACTCAAAACTTCCCGAAGGTCAAGAATCGTCATATATTTCAGTAGACATCGGCAGTATCAGTGAGAGGTCAGTATGTGTGTAAAATTTTCAGGTCACTAAATCTAAAAGCTAATTAAACGGATGCAAGCAGAGTATCTCGTCGATGTCCCTTATAACGTAAAGAATGTAAGTTATGTCCCAGCTTTTCTGGATCTTTAATCGGTTTCTTGCATTTTGTAACAACGTTTGTAAAATCGACGATTAGAAAAGCCCATAGTAATAAGCTTTTTGTAATAACGCCATATTTAGATATCAAACATTCATGTCTATTATAAAACTTCTTAAATGTATTCAACAACTTATGAAATATGTGAGTGATAGTAAGGTAACGTTCATTAAAAAGGGTCAAGAGTAAAACAAACACCCTTTAGGATGGAGCTAGAGGAATGTCACAGTCAAGAAAAGGGAAATTAGTAATAGTAAAATCAAAATCATCCCTTTTATGATATATTTTAGTTTTTATTTTTTCAGAGTCAATAATGATATTTAGATCCAGAAAGGGACAGTATTTTGAGTCATTGTTAACTTTATCTTGTTGGTAAATGATATCCACATAATATAAAAACTGGAGATTATCAATAGTTAGGACGAGGGTGTTTTTATATTATGTGGATATCATTTACCAACAAGATAAAGTTAACAATGGCTCAAAATACTGTCCCTTTCTGGATCTAAATATCATTATTGACTCTGAAAAAATAAAAACTAAAATGGGTGCACATCGCTAGTCCGACACTTATTAGTCCGACACTCGTTTGTCCGACACTTATTTGCCCGACACTCATTAGTCCGGCACCGAGGAGGATCTAACCTTACCAAAAAAAATGATGGGGAATATTCAGCAAAATAAGTTTTACATTTTTCCACGAGTATGCATCAGCCTTGTCTTTTTACCCTTTGGATTTTGGCTCCTGACAATACTGTTCTGTTATCTTTTTAACCCTATTTGTATTTTTTGTCATTTTTGTTCCTCTTTCTGCAAAAATCTAGATAATTAACCAGAAAAAATGGCATCAAACCTTAACCCATCTCCCGTATCCACCAATGGACAATGATGACTTTGACACCACAATTAATAGTACAACAGATCATTTATTCGACCATAAACACCCATACAGCTGTAAGATTATGGTCTAACAAATCTGATTATAACCTAGATGTGGTCATTTGTATGTTATTTTTGTGCTTAAGATGGGTAATTTTCAAAGTATGCTAAAATGTTATCGAAAATCTTCCTAGGACTTAAGCCATTTTACTGTGCTTGGGAAGATAGTTTTATTATAAAATATAAGGACACAGAAAACCAAATTTTTTTTGCGAGTGTAAATATAAGCATTTTCCCTCCCAGATAGCATAATTAATTATCCCCACACTTTTCTAAAACCTGTCCGTCTATCCGTCCATCCGTCCGTCTGTCCGTTAGATGAACCTTTTCAGTGGAACTCCTCGATCATTTTCGGATTTAGGGTTTTGATATTGTATAAGAATTATTGCATATTTGCTAGAGATGTGCAATCAGCTTTCGGTTTTTTATGCTGTTGTTTGAAAAAACAGGGAACACGGTTTCAAGCAGTCGCTTCTGATGTTTGTGCTCAAAAGATCTGAAAGGACACTTGCTCTTTTCGTACCCTGACAATTGTATTTCAGCCATATATAATTCGGACATTTTTATGCAGAAGTCACAGAAATGTTTTTTTCTCCTTTCAATATTCAAGCACAAAGCAATCTCTGCATATATACAGTAGGGTGCAGACATAAACTCTCGTCCGAGTTAACTTGGGGAACAGTCATGAGAACAGTCCTAAGAAAATTTGAAGTTAACTTGGAGCAGTCATAGTATCTTTTCCTACAGCCCTGACTGCTCTGACCAGATTTGAGACTTTTGTAAAGTTTACAAAAATTGGAATCAAATATTTTGGAAATTCAGTTGGTGAAAATGTTTGTCCTTATTCAAAAATTTTAAAAGTGTGGTTGCTAATCAGATTTCTAAGAAAGGGCTCTTTGAGGCTATCCGGAAATTTACCAAATTTGGATTCAAATGTATTAGAATCAATTGGCGGAAATATTCGTATTAATAGAAACAAAAAAATACGGTAGATTTCCAAGTCATGATATTTACCAAAGTTGGAATTACATTTTTAGTAGAATTCTAAGTATTCAGAATTAGATTTTTTTCCAACCATTTCACAAAATATAATAATCTATGCTTAATTTATAAAAATAAGAGTCTTTGACATTTTCAGTAAATCTACTAATATTTTACGAAAGGATATGGAGTAAATGAACATGAGACCATAACAAATATGTTAGCTCCAGCTGCAATAACTTTAATGAGCTGTATGGCCATTTCGGAAATTAATTCCTCATCAGCAGCACTAATGTAGCCACATCGAAATTTGCCACGACTTTTCTCAAAATATCTTTTAAGTAAATGTTAAAGGATGACATGGCATACACCAACGGAAAGCTAATTTTTTGCCGCTTCATGCCATGCATTATCATAATTTTACAACAAAGGGCTAAAAAGTTTTCCATTACCCTTCTATGTTATTTAAACAGAAAATTTTAGTCGCAAACAGAGGGAGTATTACCTGGTTAACTGAAGACCTGTATTTATTGTTATAATGCCCTGGAGTCTATCAATTAACTAAAACATGTGAGTCGGGAGTTAATCTCGATCGCGAAGCAAAAATTAATTATGTAATTACTTGACAAAGTGTCAGCAAAACCTTTTTACCTGTAAACAATTTTTTAATAAAAGTAAATGGTAACTGGATATTGGTTCTGCAAATCTTATTATCAGATTTACCTAAACATTTTTATGTAAATTAGTAAACAAATCAAAATTCTGTTTGTTCATTGGCCACCCGAATAAACAACAAACAAGCACCCTATATGCAAATAAGTAATCAATCGGCAATCAATTTGGTGTCTTTTCATTGGTTTGTTGGTTTGCGTAAATCATTCATCAATCACTCCCACATCGAATTTCTTTAAAATTTGAGTGAAATTAACATGTAGGTCTATGGAAAATATTTTTATTTGAACTTTGATTATTTCGGTAAATACGCCAAGAGAAGCGGCAAAAAATTAGAAAATGATACATATATGTTTTATTAAGGTGTTATTTAAAACAAAATAGCTACAGCGATTTAAGCTGCGGCAAATTTCGTTGTGCGTACATTAGAACCCAAACAAAGGAAATCCATAATTTCCAAAAATGTTTAAAATGCATAAAACCAAACGAAATCCGAATAATCAATAATATCAAATAAAGCTAAGGACAAAACTACGATGGAGGGAGTTTATCCTTCGGTTTTAGAATTGTACATAAATTTAGATAATAGTAATTGAACAAAATGTACACATGATGTATCATCTCATGTACAAGTACACCATATCTAAGAAAAGTTGGAACCGGAATCAAAATTCTATACACAACAATTCTATTACAAAAGAAAATCCACATAACCAAAAATGCAGGAGTAGTTTCACTGACAAGCTCACATAAGTAAAAAAAAAACACATCCTGGGCCTCTTGTTTGAACCAACAACAGCATAAAAAATCCGAAAGCTTATTGCACATCTGCAGCAAATATGCAATAATTCTTATACAATATCAAAACCCTAAATCCAAAAATGATCGAGGAGTTCCACTGGCAAGGTTCATTTAACGGACAGACGGACGGACGGATAGACGGACAGGTTTTAGAAAAGTGTGGGTATAATTACTTATGCTATGTGGGAGGGAAATGCTTATATTTACACTTGCAACAAAAATTTGGTTTTCTGTGTCCTTATATTTTATAATAAAACTATCTTCCCAAACACTGTAAAATGGCTTAAGTCCTAGGAAGATTTTCGATAACATTTTAGCATACTTTGAAAATTACCCATCTTAAGCACAAAAATAACATACAAATGACCACATCTAGGTTATAATCAGATTTGTTAGACCATAATCTTACAGCTGTATGGGTGTTTATGGTCGAATAAATGATCTGTTGTACTATTAATTGTGGTGTCAAAGTCATCATTGTCCATTGATGGATACGGGAGATGGGTTAAGGTTTGATGCCATTTTTTCTGGTTAATTATCTAGATTTTTGCAGAAAGAGGAAGAAAAATAAAAAATACAAAGAGGCTTAAAAAGATAACAGAACAGTATTGTCAGGAGCCAAAATCCAAAGGGTAAAAAGACAAGGCTGATGTATACTCGCGGGAAAATGTAAGACTTATTTAGCTGAAAATTCCCCCGATCATTTTTTTGGTAAGGTTAGATACTCCTCGGTGTCGGACTAACAAGTGTCGGACAAATGAGTGTCGGACTAATGAGTGTCGGACAAATAAGTGCCGGAGCAATGAGTGTCGGACTAATTAGTGTCGGATTATTGAGTGTCGGACTAATGAGATGACCCCTAAGTGTATCACCGTTTAGTATTGTATGAAATCCTTAAATATTAAGCCTTGCTTATAGTAAATCAAAAAAGAATTCATCACTAAACCCCGAACGCCGCTACACCTCTATTTCATATTACTCATAGATGCAGGGTATTCAACAGACATAAAATTAACTTGAAAAGTGTTCTTACAACCGATGTCATACGTTTCCCGACAAAAAGATTAACAGACATTTGACTATTTTATCGTCGGAACCGAAACCAAATCCCAAACCGAGACCGAAACCGCTTATACAAATTGAATTGTGTTTGTAATATTAAAAACATTGTTTAACTGTTGTAAGGGGACGACCATTTGATTCTGAGGGGGGGGGGGGGGGGGCTGGCAAATTCGGTCGAGCCAGATTATTTATTTTCAAATTTTTGCGGGCCAGAATATTCCTTTTTTATTTTCAATAACATAATCGTATCGTATCAATAATCTAAGGTCAGATTATTTATTTTCTTGGATGTGCAGGCCAGATTATTTATTTCCAACTTTTTCAGGGACAGAATATTTATTTACAAAATCTGCCAGCACCCCCCCCCCCCCCCCCNCCCCCCCTCAGAATCAAATGGTCGTCCCCTAAGTCGGCACAATTGAAGAACCTATCATACTTACCCGAAATCTGTAATAAAAAATATGGGTCACAATGCTTGCTTTTTCTAGGATTGAGATCAAAGTTTGCTCATTTTTAGCCATTTTTCACCTAAATTTACATAGAATGCACAGGGAAAATATGGGCAGGCAATTTTTAGCTTAATAGAAATGAATTTTTTTATCCATGAGAATTTTATGAATTTTTGGGAACAGATAGTTTATGATGTAATTTATTGGATACAGAAAAAAAAGAATATGTCACCATGCTTTTAACGGAGATATTTTACAAAGTTTCTGGATTTAACATTATTTACGGGAAAATGGAGTTAATCCGCAGCAAAGTACGAGGAACATGACGTTTCACCTCTGTCGTTCAATTATGAGGTCACAAAAGAAAATCAAACCTACTCCATATCCGACTTTTATTTTTCTAATGCGCAATTGAATTGCGCAGCGGAACAGTGACTATCTGCCTTAAAGTTCCTTGCCCAGAAAAAAAATCGGTCAAATGTGTTTTTTGCGTTTGTGAACATTGTAAGTTTGGTTCTGTTAAACGGATCATGATCTAATTTTAGTGTATGTTTCGTGGTATACGCGTAATCTGGTTTTTGTTTATAATTTTGGGGTCCTGGCAGACTTCATTTCATAAAACGCGCTAAAAAGGATTTAAATTGGGTGTTTAAGTATGGAATCTTTATCATTTATCGGATTTGATTGGGTTTCCTTTCGTATGCCCAACGATATTTTCTAATCTGGAGTATGGAACGAATTTTATGTCGAGTGAAAGTTTCAAGAGATAAATGTATCGCACGCGATAGTAACAAAAGTGCGGAATACTTAGTATTTAGACTACAAATTTTTATAAATTTTAACATAAATAAGGTTTGAAAAGTAAGACTTTTAGTTTGTTGTTTAAACTTAGAAAATGTTATTTCACCATGGCCTTTCGAGGATTTTTATATGTTGCTATATGCAATTTCATGAATTAACCATAAATAAGGTCTACAAGGGGAACTTAAAGTTTGCGCTTAACGCTAAAGCTTTAGAAATGACCAAAGCAAATCAGTTTTTTTTAATCTTATTTCATCACATCCTTTTCAAGCAGTTTTATATGTTCCGATATAGAAATTTTCTGAATTCTAGCATAAATGAAGGACGATTTTAAGTCTGTAATTTCCTGAAATTTAGCATTAATAAGCTATGAAAAGTAAAAGTTTTTAAATCTGTGTTTTAAGCTCAATCGTTAAAAATAACAAAAAATTATTTCATACATACTTTCAAAGCAGTATAAGAAGTAGTTGCCAAACAAAAAAATAGGTAAGTAATTTTTTTGGCTCATGATTACACCCACAAGCAAATTTTGAATCCAAATTGTATAATAATTACATATTATTATGAAATGCTTACTTACATTGTAATTATGAATAAATCTACTGTAAAGTTTTCAATAGGAGAAAGTTTAACGTAAATAAATGACAAAATACCGAAGTTACTGTTAATTTATTTTCTGCATATGCGCATATCGACAAGTTATGTCTCATGGTTTGAGCCCCTAAGACACTGATTATACATGCAATAAAGAGAAATAAAACACAATTCATCTTTTCGGTTTCGATAATAAATAATAAAAAATGTCTATTAGAAGACATAACAACACACGAACAACAACAGGCCACTTATCAATTGCAAAAGAATTTGGTGTTATAAATAGTGAGATGGGGGCAATATAAACAGGTAGTCAGAATATTTGAAAATTACAAAAAAATAAATAAATAAAAAAACATAATACGCAAAAATTTGAAAGTATAAAGTGATTCCATCTGACATATTTTAAAAGAACAAGCACCATTATAACTCGTACACATGCAAACAGAGACAATACATCTCTCGCAAGGAGAATCTTTTTACGGACCCCAAATTAGCCTGCACTTTGTTTAAATACATTTTAATTTTTTTCTTGCTAGTTGTCCTTTTGAAAATTCGGTCCTGACACGTATGGTCATTTTTCAAAGAATATTGCTGATGTTCTGTCGGCGTGAAACAATCACATGCAAAAATACCCCGAATTACATTTTGTTTTGCTGTATAAGTGTTTCAAGAAGTTATTTCTCATCAACAGCATTAGAATAAAAAAGTGGTGGAAGCCAGAGTCTAAAATAGTCAATACGAATAACTTCATACCGAAGTTACTGTGAATTTAGATTCTGCATTTGCGCATTTCGACAACTTTTGTCTCTTCAGTGATGATAAAATCTAAACGTTTGGAAGACCATCAACTCAAAAGATGCTTTAAAACTGACAGAAAAAAATAACCAATATGATATAAATGTTGAGACAAAATCAGTTAAGGACAGAGCTTTGCATGAGGGAGATACTCCTTAGTTTTTAACAAAATTTTAAACAAAAAAATAGATATTGCAAGGTTCAAAATAGAATCGGCCTTCGGGACAGCACCGAAGTACTGACTACTGAGCTGGTTAATACCCCAGGGACTAACAGTCAGCCAGCAGAGGCATCGACCCAGTGGTCACAAATAGCTAAATAACGAAGTTACTGTGAATTTAGTTTCTGCATTTGCGCATTTCGACAACTTATGTCTCTTCAGTGCAGATAAAATCTAAACGTTTGGAAGACCATCAACTCAAAAGATCATTAAAGACTGATAGAGAACAATAACCAATATGATCTAAATGTAAAGCCAAAATTAGCTAAGGACAGAACTTAAAAAAGACAAAGAAAAAGAAAGTTTTCAATGTAACTATTTAAAACAAGCAATGAAGGGATACAGAGTAAATGCATATGAGACGAAGTCTCTACAAATTATGGTAGGGAATAACGCTTTTATTGTTGTTCTTCATATTGAAAACACAGTGAAGCTTCAAACAATGAGCTTTGGTCATAAATCATAGTAAGTTCAAGACTGTCCCTAGCACCGGTTAGGGCGGAATTCATTGCTAAATGTCCAGCAATGTTACATCCATGTCACCGTAACCATGGACGCGGGACCTTCAACAAACATCAAATTAACTGGCAAAGTGTTCTTACAATCGCTGTCATCCGTTGCCCGACAAAAAGCCTAACCGGAAACAATCACACAAATTCCGATCTTTAACATTTAATGCCAAAATATACCTTGTATACAATTAAACAAAAAAAAAACATTAAAACAACAACACAACAGGAATTTATTTTCGCAAAACATTTTAAAAAATACAATAAAATTTCACTAATATCTTTGATGGGTTAAGATTAATGTTGATAAATGGTGAATCTGTGAAAATGAAAAAAATCCTTTAAAACAAAGCTAATAAAATTACTAATCTCTGTCATATACAGTCTTTCATGTTAAATTAGAATTCATTTATAAACATATTTACTTATCCAGCAATGTAATAAGGTGACAGCATTTTACTGCATGTAAGCCAACAATATAAAACATGGACAATATACAAGAAAAATATTTCTTTCAAATTAGCTATTATGATGGTGCATGGCAACTTAGAAAAAATGCTTTAACATTTTGACATTAACAACATGTATGGTTACTATGTGGAACAGAGATTCTGGATGCAAAATAAAGCATCTAAGAATGCGGAGCTGGCATATTCCGTTCATACTTCTCGGTAAAGCTGGTAAGACAACAATACGATAACAGAATCAAATACCTTTACAAGTGGAGTGATTAGAAACAAAAAAAAAATAAATACATAAAAACTAACCCCCTACAGACATATTACAATAAATGGCATACAACAAACAGCCACTAGGAAAGTTGCACCAATGAGAAAAATAAAGGGCTACGCCGAGCGCAGCATGATACGACCGCAGCATGTCGTCCACTGAAATTTGAAAAGTGTAATTTAAAGTGAGTATGGACATAGGAAAGAGCTTGACACAATAATAAGATGGACGCAATAAGGAGATTGACCAAGTAATTAGCTGGACACAAACTAGGGAAAATAAAAATTGGCCCTTATGACTCCTTATGATTCCTCTTTGACCCTCTATAGCTCAGAAACGGTAAGAGCTACACCCAATCCATTGACATGAAAGATTATATCAAGAGGAATCAAAAGAAAAAAATCCCATCGAAATGCGTTGAAAAATAAAAATTTAAGGTAATCTGTAAATTTACGATTTTGGCCCCCTTCGGCCCCTCATAGCTCGGGAACGACAAGAGCTACGTCAAATCCGTTGAATACTACTGAAAGCTTACATCAAGTAGAATCCAAAGAGAAAAATCCCATCGAAATCCGACGAAAAATAAATTTTTTAGGTTATCTGTAAATTTACGATTTTTGGCCCCCTTCGGCCCCTCATAGCTCAGAAACGGTAAGAGCTACACCAAATCCGCAGACATATAACTGAAAGCTTACATAAAGAGGAATCAAAGAATAAAATCCCATCGAAATTCGATGAAAAATAAAAATTTTAGGTTATCTGTAACTTTACAATTTTGGCCCTTTTAGCCCCTCATAGCTCCGAAACAATAACAGCTACGACAAATCTGTTGACATACTACTGAAAGCTTACATCAAGAGGAATCCAAAGAATAAAATCCCATCAACATCCGACGAAAAATAAAAATTTTAGGTTATCTGTAAATTTACAATTTCGGCCCCTTCTGCCCCTCATAGCTCGGAAATGGTAAGAGCTACGCCAAATCCGTTGACATAGTACTGAAAGCTTACATCAAGAGGAATCCAAAGAAAAAAATCCCATTGAAATCCGATGAAAAATAAAATTTTTTGGTAATCTGTAAATTTACGATTTTGGCCCCCTTCGGCCCCTCATAGCTGGGTAAGGAAACAATTTACCAAAAATCTAATAGTAGAGTGCTACGATAATTTTTCATTTGGAATCCTTTGGAAAAAATTGCATCAAAATTGGACTAAAAATAAAAAAATGACATTTTTGAAATTCGCCCCTTTTGGGCCCCATTTATCTCGTGAACGGTACATGCCACGTGAAATCCGTTGGCATACTCCAGATTGGAAATTTTCTAAGGAGTTTACTGAAAGAAACCCAATCAAAATCCGATAAATAATAAAGATTCTACAGTCAAATATGTGAAAACAACCAATTTAACCCCTTTTGGCCCCTTTTTCTAAAACGGGCGGGGCCAGGAACATAAAATTATAGCCCGGGCTAAAGCATGTGCCAAGAAACATCATACTAAAATTTGAAAATGATCTGTTCACTGGAACCAAAGTTATGCTGTCAACATACACAAAAATACCCAATTTTACCCCTTTTTGGCCCCTTTTTCTAAAACGGGTGGGGCCATAAACCCGAAATTAAAACCCGGGATAGCCATTATGCCAAAAAACCACATACTGAAATTTGAAGATGATCCGTCCACTAGAAACAAAGTTATGCTGGCCACAGACGCCGACGCCGACGCCGACGACTGCGCCATAACATAATACGACCGCAAAATTTTTGCGGTCGTATAATAAAGCATCATGTTCCCTATAAGGTTAAAAGTAACTTTTGTAGTATAGTGTAAGTTCCCAACCGCTTGTTTGCAGGTAACTGTTTAAATAAGCACTCCAAGCATTTCTGAAAAGTACCATAAACAAATGTATAAAATATAATGATAAACAATGTAGCGGACGGCAAATCATTCGAGAAAACCGCACAAATATCATAGAAAACATTCATCTACCACAATATTTACTAGATGTTTTGAACAATCATTTAATTATTTGTGATTAATTTGCCCCTTAATGTTGATATTTACTAAATATAGAATAATAGAAGTTTTGTTTTTGATACAAGAAATATTGGCGAACAATAATGGACGAGCCCCTTGTATCAAAAACAAAACTTCTATTATTCTTTTTATCGGTAATTCACTAAATCATTTAACAGAACAAATTTTGAAAATGAATGTTAATTTTCAACAAAGAGTGAAATTGATTATTATTGATTAGTAAAAGAATTTGTACCATCCGGTAAGAGTCTCTGTAAGATGTATATTGCTTTCTTTCATCGATTCTGATTGACAAAATAGGCGCGGCCTAAGATACTTTTTTCGTATTCGGGCAGTAGCAAATACTGAGAAATATTTGCATCGTGAGATCAAAGAAAACTCATACAAATTACCGATAAAGAACTATAAATGTTTGGACTTACATAATATTCCAATAGGTTTTTAAAAAATTGAAAAGAAATCATTTAACATTATGGAATTATGTAATCAATCTTTACAAGACCGAAAATTCATATACGATTTAAGTATAAAACAACCACTAATTGGATAATAGCGCCATGCTTAATTCTATACAATATTTAAGATAAGATGACATATACAAAGAGGCAAACATTAATTCAGTAATTATTAAATTTGAATATATATATATTAAACCAACATTTTTTTCGATATAATAGTAGTACGACAATACCATATTTATATGTTATATAATCATATACTAAGGTAAAATGATTTAAACATTAACAACACGAGAAATTATAATAATGTTTCCAATTTTAACAAAAGCTGACTAAGCAGGCTGACATGACATGATATGCACAAATTTCCGGTAAATAACACCCTACTCGGAAGCTTTATCACATGCACACGCAAAGGTAAAGGAACATGGACGTGGCATCGCCCGACATCTAGCTATGAATTCCCCTCAAACCGATGCTAGGGGCCGTCTTGAACTTTCTAAGAGGTATGAGCACAGCTTATTGTTAAAAACCTCATGGTGACTTCAAGGTGAAGAAGATCAATAAAATTGTTCCATTGTTTTGCTTTACCATGTATTTGTGGAACCTTGGTCTCACATGGATTCGCCCCATATCCCTTCATTGCTTATTTAGACTGGAGTTTGTCTCTCCTGCAGTGTGGAGTCCGTAAAAAGATACCCATTGGGAGAGATGAATGCTCTTTATACATTTAAGTGATTGTGTACTTGTTTCTAGAGAGAATTTCTCATATGAATGCACTGTCATACTTTTTGCATTTGTATTTTTCATTAATTTGAAATCGTTATTCTGATCACCTTTTTATTGTGCCCATATTTCATGATTTTATTATGCCAAGTGTTTTTACTTTTGACTCGCTGAGTGGATGTTTAAGTGTTCAAGTGTCTTTTTGTAGGGCAACGGATGGCAGCGATTGTAAGAACAGTTTGCCAGTTGATTTTATGTTTGTTGACGATCCCACATCCATGGATAAAGAAATATGTATGTAACGTTGCCAGACATCTACCAATGAATGCCACTCAAGCTGGTGCTAGGGGCCGTCTTGAACTTACTATGAGGTATGAGCAAAGCTCATTGTTGGAGGTCTTATGGTGACTTTAAGATAAAGATCAACAAAAAGCGTTGTTCCATTGCTTTGTTTTACCATGTATTTATGGAGACTTTGTCTCATGTTCATTTACTCCATATCCCTTCCTTGCTTATGCAGAATAATTATTTAGGTTACTGACAGTAGAGGAGAACTTCAACTAGGAAACAAATAGTACTTTTGAAGCATATCATGAAAACATCATTATATGGAGTATTTCTTATCACGTCCTTCGTCAGCTCTCAGTCATATATCATCTCTCGAGCCCGTCGACTCTAGGACTGATATAAGAAGCTTGGCTTGATCAAGGGTATGATATGAAAAAATAAAGGGCTACGCCGAGCGCTGCATGATACGACCGCAGCATGTCGACCACTGAAATTTCAACAAAAGTAGTTTAAAGTGAATGTGGACACAGTAAAGAGCTTGACACAATAATTAGATGGACACAAAAAGAAGCTAGACACAGTTATTAGCTAGAAACAAAATAGGGAATAAATAAACCCTTTTGATTACTTACTGATAAAAAACCGTAAGAGCTATGCAAAATATGTACTATCAACTAAAACTTAACATCCATAGAAATTCATAGAAAAAAACCATCGAAATCTCATGAAAAATAAAGATATGACATATTTAGAAAAATTGCAATTTTTGACCCTTTGACCCCTTGTAGCTCGGAAACGGTAAAAGCTACACAAAATCTGTTGTCATACTACTGAAAGCTTATATCAAGAGGAATCCAAAGAAAAAAATCCCATCGAAATCCGATGAAAAATAATGATTTTACATATTTAGAAAAATTGCATTTTTGGCCCCTTTGACCCCTTGTAGCTCGGAAACGGTAAGACCTACACGAAATCCATTGACAAATTACTGAAAGCTTAGATCAAGAGGAATCCAAAGAAAAAAATCCCATCGAAATCCCATGAAAAATAAAGATTTGACATATTTAGAAAAATTACATTTTTGGCCCCTTTGACCCCTTGTAGCTTGGAAACGGTAAGACCTACACAAAATCCGTTGCCATCTTTCTGAAAGCTTATATCAAGAGGAATCCAAAGAAAAAAATCCCATCGAAATCCGATGAAAAATAAAGATTTGACATATTTAGAAAAATTGCATTTTTGGCCCCTTTGACCCCTTGTAGCTCGGAAACGGTAAGAGCTACGTCAAATCGTTGGAATACTACTGAAAGCTTAGATCAAGAGGAATCCAAAGAAAAAAATCCAACGAAATCCGATGAAAAATAAAAATTCTACATAATCTGCAAACTCGCAATTTTGGCCCCGTTCGGCCCCTCATAGCTGGGAAAGGAAACAAGTTATCAAAAATCTAATAACTGAGCGCCATATCAATTTTTCACAAGGAATCCATTGAAAAAAACTGCATCAAAATCGGACTAAAAATAAAAAAATTATTTTTTTTTTTAGATTTGCCCCTGTTGGGCCCCATTTATTTCGTAAGCGGTACTTGCTACGTGAAATCCGTTGGCTACTCCAGATTGGAAATTTTCTCAGAAGCACACTGAAACAAACCCCATCAAAATCCAACAATTAATAAAGTTTCTACAGTCAAAAATGTGAAAATACCCAATTTCACCCCTTTTTGGCCCCTTTTTCTAAAACGGGAGGGGCCACCAACTCAAAATTAAAACCTCTGTTTACGCGTGTGCCAAGATACATCATACTAAAATTTCATAATGATCCGTCCACTAGAAGCAAAGTTACGCTGTCCACAGACGCCGACGACGCCGATGCCGACGCCGACGACGCCAGCACAATACCAATATACGACCGCAAAATTTTTGCGGTCGTATAAAAATGAAATAATCTATAATTATATAAAATCTTTTTTTATATCTATCAAAACCTTGCCATATTTTATAGATCAAGGCATCCTTTTTTCTTACAATGCCCATTACTTGATAGCATCAAAATAAACTTTCATGTAAATGAAGAATATCTGTCTACTAGTATTTTTGTATTGCTTCATTTTTAACCATTTGCCAGTTTGTAATTGTCCAGGACATCAATATCTTTCTCTGCAATATGAAATAAATTAAGTAACACCCTATTATATATATATATATATATATATATATATATATATATAAGTAATTTGGTGATATAGATCTTACTCATGTACAGAGAAGGGATATGTGAAACTGATTTCAGATTGCAATCACGGATAGAAAAAAATCGGGTATAATACAGAAATGTTCTACTATATACAGCTTTATGCCCTATTTGCATAACCCGTTCAAAGAATTTTAATTGTATAAGTTTTCTCATGGCGGTTAATGAATTTCTAACAAAGTACAATTATGTTTACTTCTTCTACAACATATTTATTTACTTGTTATTATCCTTTACCGATTGAATAGTTCTAAATAAGGGAAATAACCAAATTACCGAAAAGAATTGCCAAGAGCCGAAATCCAAAGACCAAAACATCAAAGTAGGCGCAAAACCTCCGGAAAGATTATAAACCACAATGGCTCAGACTTCATACAGGCATTTTAAACAAATGGAGGGTAAAACCGGTTTTATGAGCGCCAAACCTCCCCTTTAATTGTGGTTATGTCCGGAAGCAACTTAAAAGCAAGGGTGTAGATAATGTAAAGAAATGTAATCCAAGTACAAATAAAAAAAGAATCTTGAATTACAATTCCGAACGAAAATTAAAACATTTCTGATATCTATTAGAAACGTCTTTAATGTTTTTAGCCATTTATAATGCGGTAACTATAATTGGTCTTAGCTCTCGCGTAATGAATCAATTGTGATACTCGGTTTTTATAGGGGTTCACACTGCTAGTGCTTTAGTTTTATGGCGTTCTTGTTCATTTTTGTTTATTTGTTATGTCTTTGTCATACTGTCTCAATTCGTGTTGCTGTGAATTGCCGTGATTTTGGATTTATGATTTTAGAATTTCCCTTTTCCTCGTTCTTGCTTCGGTATTCGTTTGCCGATGTATTGTGAAACATACACTCGCTCATTGTTGAAGGATTCATTGTAGAAGGACTTCAAGATGAAGAAAAACACTAAAGGCGTTGTTGCATTGTGTGTTTTTACTATGTATTTGTAGAGATTTTGTCTCATTTGCATTTACTTCCATATCCTATCATTTTTTATTCGGTAAGTAAGAGAAGTAGGAAAATTATTCTCCATCTTAAAGAAATATTAAAGTACAGAAGTTACTGTTAATTTTGTTTCTGCATATGCGCGTTTCGACAACTTACGTCTCTTAAGTGCAGATAAAATCAAAACATTTGGAAGTCCTTAAACTTAAAACTGATCATTTTTCAAGTCTTTTAAAATAAAATTGCTACATATTACAACCAGATAACAATATCCTGAAATTACAAACACTTAAAACCTGGTAACCAGCTAAGGTGTTTCGTAGGAATGTGTCTTTTACAGATCGTAATTGAATTCCAGGCAGAAATCAGAATACATAAATATATTCAATATCATCTCATATTTTGAATAAGTTAGATTCTGACCTTTAACGAAAAATCCAGCTCTCGCCAAATCGTAGGGTTTTTGAACAATATGTGATGACCAGTCTTTGAACGTTGTCAGCCTGCTTTCCACGTTTGCATATTTAGGGAACAATGGTGCACAATTAGTCTTTTCTGTTGATTTCGATTCTGTTCTCTCAGCTGTAGGTTTGGCAAGGTGATCTCTTGTTTCTGATGCAACACAAATAAAATTGAAGCAAGGTATAAGTAAACATTAAAAACGAATTAAAAACAAAAACAACAAAAAGGTTCGGGTGTTAAATCAGTCATACTGGTGACCATTCTGTCTCTGCTGCCAATTTTCAGTAATACTACTTTCAACGATAAGATTATTCAAAATTATATCACAACTTTGATAAACCACATCTTTGAAATGATAATCTATACAAATTAGGGAAGTTAATCGCAGAAAATGAAGAGTTATAAAAAGTAGCTGCAGTCTGATTATTTTCATTATAAAAAAGGAATATTGAATTTTTCTGTGAAAAATATTACAACTTGTTACAACATTTTAATACGTATCACAACAGTAGATTTTATTTATCTATTTATTTATTTGGATCAGTGCAAAACAGAGTTATCGCCCTATGCCTTCCTAGGTGTATCCCCTTAAAGTAAAAATATTCGCAAACAAATGCAAAGTTATGGAAATTTCTTATGAGTAGAGATTGCTCTTCCCAAATTTTCCTATGCATTGGCGAAATGGCTAAAATTAAGAAAACTTACCAAACATGCTGACCCATACCTTTTATTGAAAATTTAATCTTTGAAAAAATATAGTGGATGAAAATTTAAGCATCTATATACCGTAACTCGTCGTCGGAATTTCGTCTCATTTTTGTATTTCTCAAAATAAACAATGGTATGAAGTACCATGAACTTACCATGATCTATGAGCAAAGCTCATTGTTGAAGGCCTTATGGTGACGTCATGATGATGAACAACAATAGAAGCGTTGTTCCATTGCTTGTTTTACCATGTATTTGTAGAGACTTTGTCTCATGTGCAATTATTCGATATCCTTTCATTCACATGAGACAAAGTCTCTATAAACTGTTAGAACCAAGCAACTGAACAACGCTTTATTGTCATATATCTGGACATTTGATTCTCAAATTTTATATGTATATTGCCTGCATATACCTATTCCTAAATAACTGTTATGTGCATCTCTGAATTCATTCGACTTAACAAATTCACATTCACTGGCAAAAAAGTTTTCATGTTCATCCCATGGATCCTCATTTTCTTTCCAATCAGCCAATCCATTTCCACACCAAAAGCAATGCACTTCATCTAAAAAGAAATCAATATCTTAATATAAAGAATACTTGGTGACTTAAAAATTGGTATGCATGGTCAATATTTTGGTTACTAGGTTACATGCAAAAGAAGACGTTGATTTAATGCAGTCTTAAAAAGTACATCTAAATTATAAATTCATAAAAATAAAATAGCAGAAAAAGAAGCAAAATACGGTTTGACCAACGAAGCTACTAGCCTGTCTCTCGTCATTCTTTGACGTGTTTTAAAAAAAAAATGATTCCGTTATATTTTCTTTATTAGGTTTGTTTGAAAAAAGGGATAATTAAATGGCAAAGTCATTTGTACAACATTTCTTTAAGATAGAAAACTCAACCTTGCGTAGTTATTAAACTGCACTAATACCCATAAAATTGCCCATCGACCAAAGAAGCCACTTAGGACATCACACAATATCTGGAGTGAGTATTAACAACTCTCTTTGATCGGTTTATTCTAAAGTCAATCAAATGTCCAATAAAATATAATGGGTTTATATTTCATCAAAATAATTAAACAAAAACTTTAGCCGTTTGTTAATACTATCCAAAAAAAAAACTTCGACGTAATATTTTGTGTCTAAAAAACTTTGATAATGTGTAACTGTACACTTGACTGTGTAAGTAGACAATTCTGACGAAGAAGTCCCAATTTAAGTTTTCTCTGACGATGTTTCGATAGAAATTTTAAAAATGTCAAGGGGCCTCAGAATAGAATGTCTCTGTCCCGCTACATTTAATAAAAATATGTTCTAATTCTCTGTAGAAGTGCAATCAAATAAATCAAATTAAGCATTTTTTAGCAGAGACTTTGAGCTCTGCTTCATCACAACCTTTAGCTATTTGTAGTAGACAAATTACGCCATTACCTGCATGATATTTTTTTCTCTATTTTTAAAAGACACAATGTATAGTTCTGATTTCACAATCCACGGAAATGTTTACATCCAATTTTATATCTTCCATCGTCTCCATACGAAGTCGGGTGCATAGTGGATAAATGCTTCCAAATCTGCTGTGCTTTTAGAACAGTTGAAGTATTTGTAACAGATACAGGCAACAGGTGTCAGCTGTACAGTGACTACAGCTTTTTGTCGTGCAGTTTAGACAGATAAGACACGGTTCAATTGATTCTTAAATGTTACCTTTCCTATTCTTCTAGAAACAAATTTGCTGCATTGTCCTTAAGTATTTCATTTTTGGCATTGTGTCTAAAATATTTATGATTTTATTGTCATATTTATTAATTATGGACTTTTTAAGAAGTCAGTATGTTATATATGGACCTGTTAGGTTTATATTGACCGAGGACGAAGTCCGAAGTCAATATATTCCTAACTGGTCCATATTTAACATATTGACAGAGTAAAAAGTCCATCATTTTTATATTACATATGTAGTTTTATGG